>JABBWI010000220.1:0-113925 GCA_016647755.1 Suillus subluteus
AGATTCTAATTTCTAAATACATAACCTAAACCTAAAAGTGGACGACGCCGACGACGTGGATCTAGTATATCAGCTATATCACCTGGGATGACGAAGATGCCCATGAAGGCTTCGCAACCGCATTTGGACTCATTAATATTCCCTGCTGATGACACCCGTACCACTCCTGTTGTTCGAACTCACCGTCCTTCATTGGCTCAATTCCACCATGCGCGAAGTCAGTCTTTTCCGTAAATGAGACACTGTAAATACGCGTACGGTGATCTATGCAGGGGTCGATCATACTAATCGGCGATATGATCATTAGGGCTGGTCACCGTAACCGTATGCGATGTACGGTAGAGATGAAAAAAATTACAGGTAGTGTGAAGTAAATATAAGTATCAATCAATCACTTGTGATGGGACATACCAAAAGGAAGTAGTATCACGGCTACTGAAGCAGCGGATGCCAGGCTATGCCAGGCTCACAGAATGAAACAGTTGCTCTTTACCAGCAACACATAAATAGTATAATTGGAGCAATCTGGAATCTGGATTGCAAAAATGGAGCGCTGCGAAGAGGACACATTCAGACTCGGAGACGGTTCAAAACAGTAATTCGTGCGGGAGAACTCATATATCATGAACTATGTCCCTAACACAATAGGATTGAAATTTCTGCCGCCTGATAGCAATATATTTTCTGCCAAAAGGATCAAGATCGTGCTCATAAGCGTATGCAGGATACTTATAAAAGCTGGTCCAATTGTGTTCCCCCATCCTCAGAGATATCATTCGAGAACCCCCTCAGGAGATTCCATATCACCTTGACACAGAAAATGCATTTCTCCTTCCTCGCCGTTGTTGTTGCTATGGCAGGCGTCTATATTTGTCAGTGCATGTACGCTCCGGTCATATCCTTGCGAAACGTCTCAAGACTGCTGCAAAGGCTTGCTTTGTATCTATAATGTGAGGATGAGCAGGTCGCTGTGCAACCACATGACTCACCTGCGCGCCTTAGGATGACCCGGATAATCCGGCAGCAGGTTTGACCTGCGAGCACATTCCCGACCCCAACCCTACGAAGTAGGGAGTCTGAGGGTTCTGTGACCTGTCAGATCTAAACGTACAAACACACAGCTTGAATCTGTTCGTCTACTAGTAACGTTGGCCTCGAAGGCTAGCTCGTGGATCTCTCTCGATGTGTGATACAGCCAACGAGACGCCACTTCGTTTCTGATCGTGATTCGTGACAGACGTGTTATTTTCTGCTGTGTAGTCAAAGCCCAAGGTCATACGGGAGCACGCGTTATGATGAAAGTGAAAAAGGGGTGACAAAGATAAAGATAAAGAGGATTAATATTACTGCCTGTGCAGTACTTTCCATCAAAGGGTAGCGCTGGGTCACTAGCGTGGGGAGCTCGAGAGTGATCGAGCGAGTGTTGGATAGGTGCGAGGGACACGGACATGGTTGACAAGGATTGGAAGAGCGTTGGTACCTTGATAAGTAGTTTCGTCAACATTGTTCCTTGTCCCTGAGGGAGTAACAGGGTCGAGTAAGGTTGAGTAGGGTCGAGTCTGGGTAAAAGTGCGGTAGAATACAGTGGCCATGGATGCCGGGCGTGCTCAACTTTGGTCGCCGTCAACATCGAAAGAAGCTGCGTGCCACACCAAGTTACACGACGCACAGTTACAAGGAGATCCCTCGTGGTACAAAAAGCTAACTTGGGCATTCAGTACTTCAGTTATTAGTTTAGGCTACAGTGCTTGTACACCGTAATCGTCAATAAAAGCTCTAAAGCCCCCGACCTTCAATAGGGTGCATCGGACCTTGCCGGAGGATCGGCAAGTTCCCATCCTCCTCGAGACAACACTGTTTACTCTCTATTCGATACATCATACCAGTAATTTCATCGATCTACGATTTCTATGCCGTCCAGTCCACCAGTACTCAGGCGTAAACAATTTACTTCCGAAGCCACATCCAAGAAGTGCGTTTGCCGCACGAGGATTTGCGCGAAGTGCTATACTATGATGGGACGGTCGAGCTTCGTCGACACACTGAAGTTTTAGTGGTACGTGCGTTACAAGCAGCCATCGAAGATGGTGACTACGTATTTTGTTGTGAATATCGTTTGGACTGGAGATGTACCAGATATTCGCGGCATCGTCGCGGTGTTTGAAAGCGATGTTTCAAACATGATTTAAATATAGAAGGGGGTCTTGTCTCCTCCTTCTAGATGTCAATCTAGAACTGGGTCAGTAGGTTAGTCAGACGTGCGGACTTGCAAGACTGACATTTGACAGTGGCACGATAGCACGGGACGTTTAGAACTAGAACAGCGCTCTAAATGCCGCGGGAAGTCATCGATACATCCATCATTAAGGTGCCAGCAACACCTGTAGTTCCCACGTACCTGGTCTGATAGTGAACTACAGGTGTGGTGCGATAACTCTCAAGTTGTCAACCCTCTCCTAATCACACCCAAATATGAGTTTCTGCAAGGACTGTATTCAAGGTGCTGTTTTTATATCCTCACAATCAATGCTGAGTACTAATTGCAAACAGGCGTTCGCCACGACGGTGAGCCTCAAGGTAAGTAGTAGTTTTCGAGTTCGCCACGTCACATTGTTCATCAGTGTCTTCATTAGGAACGCTCGAGACCATCGACGGTGTCGCTTGCTACGTCGCCACCCCTACTGTTGACTATCCCAAGGACAAAGTCATCCTCTTCCTGCCGGATGTTTTCGGTATCGAGCTTATCAATGCCAAGGTATGTCCATTCGTGCTACCATGGTCCCAACACGTTGACCAGGATGAACACAGCTCCTCGCTGATGACTTTGCAACCAATGGCTTCAAGGTTTGCACCCAAGCACGTAGGATACCTGGATGTGAGACTAATCGCATAATGCAGGTCGTCGCGGTCGACTACTTCAACGGCGACAGTCTTCCCGCTGACATTATGAACAAAGTTGGTTTTGATTGATTTCCTTTGCGCCCCAAACTCTGATCCCATATTCACTCACAGCCTGGCTCGTTTAACCGCGAGGCATGGTTGGCTAAACATGGAAACGAGCAGACCCGCCCTTCCCTCGATAAGGTCATTGCCGTACTCAAAGAGGAAGGTGTCACCAAATTCGGGGCCACTGGCTACTGCTTCGGCGGTACATCTCCCCATTCAATTACTTGTTTCTCTGCTTAACGATACATATCAGGTCGTTACACTTTTGACCTTGCATTCGACAACACCATCCAGTGCTCCGTGGTCTCCCACCCCTCGCTCTTGAAGGTCCCCAATGACCTAGAGGTAACGCATACTGTCCGGCATAGCGTTTGTTCCCTCTGAACTCATTATTTCTAGTCGTACTTTTCCAAATCACAGGCGCCTCTCCTGATCAACTCCTGTGAAGTCGATCAGATGTTCCCTATCACAGCCCAAGCACAAGGCCGATGAAATATTAGGCGATGGGAAATTTGCCCCAGGGTACAAGCGCGAGTATTTCCCTGGTTGCACGCACGGGTTTGCTGTACGTGGGGATATCAAAGACCCGCTGGTCAAGGCTGGGAAAGAGGGATCGTTCAAGGCTACTGTGGAGTTCTTCCTGGAGCACCTGTGAGAAGTCTTGTCGTTGCAACGTTAGAGTCTCTGTATATGGTACGATCAATCCAAAGCCAATATCCAATCTCAAATGCAAAACTGAGATCGTCGTATGACATGCCGCAGTTGTAGCCACGTCGTTAGCCATGCCAGCAATGTTGGAGCGTATGTGCGCGTCATGCAGGTGAAATAGTGCTCATCTCGGGTGCCACTTTCCAATTCGATGACAAAGTTTGAATGCTCGGAATATATCACACTCCGTCATCAGTTGATTTTATCGACCTGGACAGCTTTGCGATGAGCTGTATATATAATGGAGCATCCCTCTAATCACTCTCTAACCACCCCCAAGTATGAGTTTCTGCAAGGATTGTATCCAAGGTGCGTTGTATATCATCCTCGTCTACATCGAGGACTCATAGTGAACAGGCGTACGTCACGAGGGTGAACCTTCAGGTAAGCACTTTTCCAACTTGCCATGTCGCAGTGTTCATCGGTGGCTTCGCTAGGAACACTCGAGACCATCGACGGTGTCGCTTGCTACGTCGCCACCCCTACTGTCGATTATGCCAAGGACAAAGTCATCCTCCTCCTACCGGACGCCTTCGGTATCGAGCTCATCAATGCTCAGGTACCCCTATCCTTGTGATCATAATACCCCACATTTACTAAAAGGAACATACACCTGCAACAGCTCCTGGCCGATGACTTTGCTAAAAACGGCTTCAAGGTTTGCACAAACCATAGTACGTATAAGTCCAGGATACGATATTGATGTTATGATACAGGTCGTCGCGATCGACTATTTAAACGGCGATGGTATTCCTGCTGATAAGGCCTTGAACGTCAGTTCATTACTGGCTGATGCCTTCATTAATAAGTATCCCGAGTTCTGACCCATGTCTTCGTCCATTTTCACTTCCTAGGATAAAACATTCGACTTCTACGGATGGCTCGCCGCCCATAGCGCCGAGGTCACTCGCCCCCCACTCGACAAGGTCATTGCTGCGCTCAAAGAGGAAGGCGTTACCAAGTTTGGAGCCACGGGTTACTGCTTCGGCGGTACATCCCCCCTATTCCGTCATTTCTTCCTCTTCACTTAATATGCACCGCAGGTCGTTACACCTTTGACCTCGCATTCGACAACGTTATCCAATGCGCTGTCGTCTCCCACCCTTCTCTTTTGAATATCCCCGCCGACCTCGAGGTAACCTATATCATCCTCATAGCTGTATGCGCTCTCCCGCTGAATTCGTTCTTCTAGACATACTTTTCCAAATCAACAGCGCCTCTCCTGATTAACTCATGCGAGAACGATAGGTTATTCTCTGCAGAAGCTCAGGCAAAGGCCGATGAGATTTTCGGCGATGGGAAGTTTGCTCCAGGATACAGGCGCGAATACTTTCCTGGATGCACGCATGGGTTTGCTGTCCGCGGTGACTTGAGCGACCCACTGGTCAAGGCTGGGAAAGAGGGATCGTTCCTGGCTAGCGTAGAGTTCTTCCTGGCGCACCTGTGAGCTGCATGTTCAGGTGTTGCAGGAGGTACAATTCAACCTCAAATACAATGATAATGATATACAAGCACTTTTACTGTTGTTATATTTTTACGGAAGCCCTCATCCTCAGTGGTGGAAGAGCCTGAGCGAGGTGTGCGCAAACACCATCTCATGCTCATCTGCGGCCTTGATACACTCCTCGTCCATCACACTTCCGCTAGGCGCAGCAAGGTACCTCACTCCGCTCTTCCTAGCCCGGTGCACGTTATCCGCGAATGGGAAAAACGCGTCACTCGAACACGCAACCCCGTCTAACTTCACCGCCCACTCTTTCTTTTCCGACTCGCTGAGCGGCGCGGGCACCTCCTCGAATTGCCCCTCCCACTGGGCACGCTCGCCGCCCTCGAGTACCTCCCCGCTCACAAAGAGATCGATCGCGTTTGCTTTCTCTGCGCGCTTAACGCCTTTTTTGAACGGGAGTGCGAGGACGCGTGGATGGTGTCGTAACCACCAGTTGTCTGCTTTGGATCCTGCGAGCCGCGTGCAGTGGATGCGCGACTGCTGTCCGGCGCCCAGACCGATGATAGAGCCGTTCTTGGCGTACGAAACGCTGTTAGACTGCGTGTACTTAACCGCAAGGGTCGCGACGATGAGGTCTGTCAGCGCTTGCGTTGGGACCTATGGAACAGTTATGATTGTGTGTTACGGAGAGAATAAGGACATACATCTTTATTCTTGGTGACGAGGTTTTCGAACAGCTTGGCGTCGATTTTGACGTCGTTTCGGCGCTGCTGGAGGCTGACGCCGTATACTTGACGCGTCTCGATATCTGAGGGCTTGTATGACGGGTCCATCTTTTTGTAGCGTTATCAGACGCGGTAGAGCTGTGTAATCGAGCGAACGTACCTCCAGGACGCAGTACTTTCCTGCCTTTTTCTTTTTGAGAACTTCCAGTGCCTCGGGGCTGTAGCCTGGCGCAATGATGCCGTCGGATACTTCCCTGGAGATGATGCGTGCTGTGGCGAGGTCACATGGCGCAGAGAGCGCAATGAAGTCTCCAAACGACGACATGCGGTCGGCACCTAAAACAATATCTTTAGTTGCATACGGAGTCCAAGTTCATCTAATGACACACCTCGAGCGCGAGCGTATGCACATGCTAGAGGCGTCAGGGGCTCTTTGAGATCTTCGACGCCGTACACGTGTTTCTCAGTTTCGTCAAGTTCCAAACCCACAGCTGCACCAGCAGGGGAGACGTGTTTGAAGGAAGCGGCAGCAGGGAGGTTCAAGGCCTCTTGAAGCTCCTTTACGAGCGCGTAAGAATTAAGGGCATCTAATAAATTGATGTAGCCTGGGGACCCGCTGAGGACTATACCATTCAAAGTCAACAAAACGTCTATAAAATAAAATAAGAGATCGCACCTTTGAATGGCAATTCGCCCTCAGCCACGAAAGTCTGGGCTGGCTTTTGGTGAGGATTCGCGCCGTACCTAAGCACCATGCGCTGGACTGGTCCACTCTCGGGCGTCGATGCATACTGCTCGCGGAAATACCCGCTAATCGCGTCATCATACTTCGCAGTCATCTCAAACGCCTTCAGTGCAAGCCTGTTGCGGAGCGTCTGTCCGACATCGCCCTGGCCCTGCTGGAACGCCTGCAAGAACGCGCGGTAGTCAGTAGGATCCGAGAGGACGGAAACACGCTCGTGGTTCTTGGCGGCCGCGCGAAGCAAGGTAACACCACCAATGTCGATCTCTTCGACAGCATCTGCGAGTGTGCAGGTCGGTTTTGAGATGGTTGATGCGAAAGGGTAGAGGTTGCAGACAACGATGGAGATGGGGGAGATGTTTTGAGTCTTGAGGTCTTGTTCGTCGGAAGGGATAGAGCGTGCAAGTATGCCTAGTTGTGCCACATTAGTCAAAAGTTGCACACTTTGTGTACAAGGTAAATATCTTACCGCCATGAACGGCAGGATGAAGCGTCTTTACCCTACCTCCGAGGATCTCAGGTGCCTTGGTAATGTCAAAAACATCCCTAGGACGCCACAGATCAATGAGACAGGTGAAGAAGCACGCAGTACTCACTCGATTGGTATTCCAGCCTCCCTGATTTTCTTCGCGGTACCTCCCGAACCAAGGAGACGGACACCAGCACTATGAAGTCCTTGTGCAAGATCGAGGAGATCAGTCTTGTCGTAGACTGACAACAGAGCTTTTGTGGGCTGTTAAATGACATCTATGTGAGTGCAAGTTTGATCATACCAATAGGTTGGGACATCGCGATGGTGGTATGAGACTAACTTTGATCCAGTCATCGATCATCGATTAAAAAATGAACTTTGTTGAATCTTATCTTATCTTTCGAACCAGCTCCCACGTAATTAGAGTCAGTTCCTTACGACAACTTTACGTCTACTAGGTGACCCTGGCAGTGGCAGTCTCACTATAACCGCGACGCCGACATTCCCCGCTCTCTTTCCCACATGAGTCGCACAAACATGCTTCAACATTTCCACCACCGTCTCTGGTTACACTCCAAGTTTTCTCGCTCCCTGCTAACTCGTCATTGTCGCCTTAGTGATGCTTCCAATCAAGTGGTTTTCTGTCCCCAGCAGCCAGGCTATAACAACGTCCGCACTGATTCTGTAACTACGCCCACGTCGCATTGTCGCTAGTTGCTGCAATAATATGACTCTCAGTAGTGCGAGAACTCCGCACGTAGTGTCAGTCCTACTCCGGGACAGTGTGGAGACAGTGACCGACATCTCGCAACTCCAAGTGACCCACTGTGGCACTGGGTCAATCAGCTTGGACCAGATCTCTTCGTGTCATCGACAGGGCGGTTTCGTAAATCGTACAATCTCATTACGGACATGTCCGTGGGTACAGCGCTTGGGTACACGTTCTTTCGGAAACATCCACTTGGTACACGCCATCAAATATTTGATTCACGAGATTACAGGAATCACGTCGAACATAGACGACGTCGCTGGGAATGTGTTAGTGGTCAAACACTAAGCACTTACGTAGGAATCACAGTCTCCAAATATTGAATAATTGATCAATCAAGTTAAAAATCTGTCGCTGATGGTGTTTCATCTTGCACTCCAGAGTCGAGAATTGAAATCTTGAAGGCGCTTTTCTATCGAATAGGTTTACCAACACCGATTCCCTCTCGTCAAGGCCAGCGGAGAGGGGAAAACTATCAACATGCCATCTATAGCCATCGCAAGATGATGCTGATGTCGACGATGAAATCACTGCTTGAAACGCGCATGCTCATATGTCATTGCAGACGACATTAGCCTCGAGCGATCGTTCTAGGCCTTGTTGATCTCGTAGCAAACGCTACAAAGGATAATGCGAAACGTGCTGCGTACAGGATGTATTTGGTTGCAGAATTGCCATGCAGTATTCACTGCTGTGCACATAATGTAGGGGTTACTGGTATATGACGGGCGTCTATGAAGAGAGGCAGTGCACATGACTGGAAGAAGCAAATGAGATCCATGCCGCAGCAGCGTGATAGGAAGCCAGCAATAACCCTAGATAAGCACTGGATGGGTTATGGGCAGAAATCCAACACTACTCAACACACAAGATCCACAACTTCCTGGCCAACGTACGCTCCTCGTCAACTTCAAATCCTACTGACTGCCTATTTCTCTGTCTAGACCAGCGCAAAGCATGTTAGGGGTCCTTGATGTCACACAAAATGTCTGCCTTAATGTGAGAAGTCAACTAGGGCCAGCACGGACGATGCGAGGACACAGGAACTCAATGTTGGCATTTGCTTTCTTCAAGGACGGCCGACGGGTCATCACTGCTGCAAAAGACGGTACCCTGCGAATTTGGGATCTGCAGAATGGGGCATTGCTAGGAGGGCCATTCGGGTCCCAGGGACACCAGACAAACGGTGTGCTTTTCGGTCGCCTATATCGCCAGATGAGAGGCGAATTACCAGCGGAGGATATGAGACTGTCATCATCTGGGACGTCGAAAGCAATCGGATGGTATTCAGTCGGCTGGTGAATCACATAAGCTGGGTGCACTCAGGTGTGCTTCTCCCCCGATGGCAAGAGACTCGCCGGTGGGTCCGGCAATAAAACAGCTATTGTATGGAATGTGGAGACTGGCACCGTCCTCGCAAGACTCAATGATCATTCTCATTCGGTGTACAACTTGGCATTCAGCCCAGATGGGCTAAAATTAGCCTGCGGATCGTTGGATGCCATCCGGGTGTGGTGCACCGATAACACCGAGCTTCTTCTCCAGATCAATGCCCGAATTCAAAGCATCACGTGGTCACCTGATGGCCAACAACTTGTCTCTGTCTCATCGGACAACAAAAAAGTCAATTTCTGGAACTCGTTGAATGGAGACCAGATTGGCGAACTTCGCGCCGGTTACACTCGCCCCATCGACTCGATCATCATATCTTCTGATGGGTCTTTCATTACCACCTCGGACGACAAGATCGTGCAGCTATGGACTCGGACCACAAAGGGACAGCCACCCGAACCTACCACAGGGGTTGAATCTGTCGCAATTTCTTCCAATGCAGAATTGCCTGTCAGTGGAGATGACCCAGGAAAGGTTTGGCTCCAGTCTATCAAAGACCTACTCGAGCAAGGCAAGGAAGAAAGGATAATGGAGGGTAAAGAAGCGCAAGCGACAGCAATTCCTTTTTCGCAGTGACACACAGGTATGCTCTAATCCATTACTGTTTCACCTCTATCACGGAACATGACCTTGCTCCATGCAGATCTTCGTTATGGACACGACGGTCCGCAATGCATTCGTTGCTGGAGACCTGCATACCGTTGTGGACCTACTGACCCAAGAGATCGACGCGGATGCCAACAATCACAATTCCTATGCTAATCGCTCAATTGTGAGGGCGCGAAACCTCGAGTGGGACAATGCGCTTCAAGACGCAATCAAGGTAAAACGCTCTGCCTATCATGACACTAGTGACGTTGACTCTGCTTGGTGACAGTCCATTGCAGTTCAGCCCTCGTTATCAGGCTACATTTCCAAGAGTATTGCCCTCTGTGGCAAACAGCAACTTTGGGATGCCATGGAAGCTTTTGATCTCGCTTTCGTAATTTCGAATCGCGATCCAGTAGTAATTGATCTTTTACTATTGATCAAGGTACTCTCGACACTGTTTTTGATCATCGGTTTGTCACGCTAAGACTCTTTTTTTTTTTCATTTTCACAGGCTATCTCGCTTTTCAACGCGAACCACCACGATGAAGCAATGCGGCGAGTTCAAGACCTCGCTCAGCACTCAGATGCACTTCCTTGCAGCATCATTAACGTGAGCTTTGTGGCAGACCTACGAGTTTCTCACTCTTGAACGCACTGACAGTTGTATCTACGCGTGGAGCTTGCAAAGATTGCTTTCGAAGACGAGCGGTACAGCGAAGCTGTTGTTGGACTTAACGATGGTATTCCCAGCATAACAGACTTATTCTCTAGCAAAAGACTTGTTGACCCTGGATTGGAGATATTCATGGTGGTGCGTTGCTACGAAGCCACAGCGCTGACTTCTACTGGCTAATAATGTAATGAACAGCTCTTCGGCTGGGACTTTGACTCCCTATGGCAAACTGCGAATAAATTACGGTGCAACGCGTTCCTTCGCGCAGATCAGGTGGCCGAAGCCGTCGAATCTTACCAATATATGATGAGCATGATTGACGAAGTTGCAGAGGACAGTTACCTTGAATGGACCACTTGTGAGTACCTCAAAAAGTCTTATTCGAACTTGGACAAGGACTTACTCTGTGGTCGTCGTTTAGCTTTCAAGAAAAACTGCACTGCGCGCTGTGTCTCGAAGGGAGACGAGACCGTGGCTGCGAGCAATTATGAGACAGCCGTTGAATTGTATTCATTAGGGATCAAGCTTGACTCCTCATGCGAGTCCCTTTTTGTGCGCCGCAGTAAGGTAAATTTAGAACGAAATCTCTATGCCGAGGCCCTCCATGACGCAGAAAAGGTGCAGATGATATCCATAATTTGTAATTATGCTGATACTATTGATGCGCAGGCCATTGAACTCAACCCTTCGTCGTATCTTGGGTACGAACTGAAGCATGCAGCACTTTACAACGTTCGACGCTATGATGAAGCAATCGAGGCCTTTAACATCATGCTCTCCAAGTTAGATGATGCACCCGACCCGCAGATACGAAGTAAACCCATACTATTCATGCGTCAACGTGAATATGATTAACCCTTTTTCCAGAGCTGCGCCAGAAGTATGTCAGTCCATCTGAAGTAGACAACACTACTCGACAAGTCGTCCAAGCTCGGCTAGAAAATGCCCCACTTCGTCTACTCGACACATCCACTGGTCATTTATGCGATCGAGAGGCACAAATCAATGCCTTCATGAAAAGCACAGAGTACAAAGAGATTCTATCATCCTCGATGACGCATGTACCCCTTCAGACGGGGCCCATCGAAGAAGTGGTCGCGACGTACTTCAGTTGGGTCATGTTGTCGCATAGGTGGGAAAGCAAGGAGCCGCTGCTGCACGACATTCAGGACAAGGCCATATACGATTTGGATCCAGTCGGAACCATGGTGAAGTTGCAGACATTCTGCAAAACTGTTCGTGATATGGGTCATCGCTGGGCATGGAGCGACACGTGCTGCATCGACCAGAATAATCATGTTGAGGTCCAACGATCGGTCAACTCCATGTTTGTCTGGTATCGCCACTCAGCTCTTACCATCATCTACTTGTCAGACGTTCCGCCTTCGTCGAAGTCTGGCGCACTCGCAAACAGCATTTGGAACACACGGGGATGGACGGTTCAGGAGTTCCTCGCTCCCAACGTCGTTCTATTCTACCAAGCAGATTGGACACCATATCTCGATGATCGTTCCGCCAACCACAAGGAGTCGGTCGCTATTATGCAGGAGTTGGAGGAGGCGACGGGCATAGATGCAGAGGCTCTCGTTGCCTTCTGTCCAGGCATGTCAGGCGCACGAGAGAAACTGCGCTGGGCGTCGACGCGTGTTACGACGTTGCAAGAAGATATCGCATACTCATTGTTTGGCATCTTCGGCATCCATCTACCCATAATCTACGGCGAGACAAAGCAAAACGCTCTCGGCCGGCTCTTGCAAGAGATCGTCGCTCAGTCGGGAGACATCACTGCCCTGAACTGGGTCGGAAGATCATCCGAATTTAATAGCTGTCTGCCAGCGGACATTACATCATACAAACGCCCACCATACACCCCACCATCTCTATCCGAAGATCAGATGCAGACATCAATCTCGTCGTTGCGAGATGCCATTCTTGTGAGGCTTGCTTCGACACTATATGCCCGGCTCGACAACCTGAGCACACCTCGTTTCGCGAACCGCAGGCTACATCTGCCTTGCATCGCATTTCCTGTCACAGCGGTCAGACGGAGGCGTAGTCAAGACGGGGAGTCATACGAAGTCAAGGCAGATGGTCTTCAAGACATGTTAATCACCACAGAAGATAAGCTGGTTCAGTTCTCGCGGGCAAAGTCTACTCGACAGCCATTCTTGCTCGTCCGTCCGTGGAGTCGGTATGACCTTGAACTGTCTGACCTTTCAGACGAGGCGCAGAGTGCGGACGATGATTGGTCGGAGCCTGAGTCTCCATCAAACACATTGCTCAGCGGATCTCATGGAGAAGATGAACCGGTTGATTTGGAGTTTCACTCGCGAGCGTTGAGGTTGATCGTTCGCCTTGGACAGCGTTTTGGCGCGCTTTTGTTAGCACAGCAGCGTGGTGGGGTGTATAAAAGAATTGCGTCAGATTACAATATCATCGCGCAAGTCAGGGACGTGGCTTCTATTCATGAGATGATGGACGTCAGGACACTAGAGATATTGTAGTTGCAAGGATTTCACGCGGTTTCATTCATAATTTTGACGGCGTCTGTCTCCTAATAACTTTCATAAGGCACGCGCGATCGTATACATGACATTGATTAAATTCCAGATCCAGATGATCATTGATAAAAATTGTATCATAGACATAGAATAAGCCTACTGTAGTCCGTCTTCTATAATCACACTGCACAAATAATCCCCACAAAACCGTAGTAGCACATCATTAGAAACACGAATAATAATACAAAAGTGCCATACTACCGTCCTGTTCCCTGTGTAGGCTTTACAGCTGCCATCTGCTGCATTTGCATCTGCATCATTTGCATCTGTAGTTGCTGCTGCTGCATCCCCACCGCTGCCTGCCCATTCACCTGGGCCTGATTTGGCATTCCCCGTCCAGCACTCCACTGAGGATAGTTCGGCTGCAGTCGTCCAGGCATGGGATAGCTCATGTGATACGGATACATCTGGTACTGTGGTATCATTATTGGGTGCTGTTGCTGGTCCTGCCCGGCCGGCCTGTACTGCATTGGTGCAAAGTTGTACTGCTGCTGCGCCATGCCCGGGTGCTGTGCAGGTTGTGTAGGTTGAGGTGGGAGCGGGTTGGAATTGGGCATGGGCGACCCTCTGGCCTGGCTTTGGAGCATGGGAGAGCCTCTGGCTTGGCTCTGGAGCATCGGGCTGTTTCGAGCTGTAGGATGTCCGGGCAAGGGGCTTCGCGATTGTGAATTCTGCGGTGTCATACGCTCGGCTTGCACGTGGGCTTGTGGCTGGGTTTGAGCCTGAACCTGCACCTGTGCGTGGTGAGCTTGAGCCTGAGCTTGTGCGTGGTGGGCCTGAGCTTGAGCTTGAGCTTGAGCTTGAGCCTGAGCCTGAGCCTGAGCTTGAGCTTGCCTGAGCTTGAGCTTGTGCCTGAGCCTTGAGCTTGATGCCTGAGCCTTGAGCTTGAGCTTGAGCTTGAGCCTGAGCCTGAGCTTGAGCTTGAGCCTGAGCCTGAGCTTGAGCTTGAGCCTGCACCTGTGCGTGGTGGGCCTGATGAGTTTGGGTCTGATGAGCTTGGGCCTGGGCCTGATGAGCTTGTGCGTGATGAGCTTGAGCCTGCGCTTGAGCGTGAGCCTGCGCCTGCGCCTGAACATGCGCCTGAGCCTGCGCCTGCACCTGAGCCTGCGCCTGCGCCTGAGCCTGAGCCTGAATCAATCGAGATTGTTGCATCTGAAGCTGATATATCCCTTGAGCTTGAGCATGCTGCTGCATCAGATGTGGTCCAGGAGCCAGCTGCGCTGCGCCAGCTTGTTGCCCGGCTTGTGCAGGGGAAGGTGTCGGCTGAGATGGATAAGCCACTTGGGGCGTAGCAGCTTTAGGTTGAGAATGAGAACTTTGCGGCGAAGCGATTGGTAAGAATTGATGGACGACGGTTGGAGGGCGTTGTATTTGGGGGAGTTGTGAGCCAGCTGCGAGAGGTGAGGATTGTGGTGCTTGCGATGATCGAGGGCGTGGTGATTGCGTGAACGCAGGTGACTGTACAGACGGGAGCGGCGAAGGCGCGCTTATACGGGGTGAAGGGGAGGTAGCGTGCCGCGGCTGTGATTGAAGCTGGTTCACAGCGAGATGTTGGACAGGGGTGGCGGAAGAGCGTGACACCTCAGAAGTAATTTGGAAAGTCTGCGTCACATCGGCTTTCTTCTTTGTTGGCTTGGGTTTCTGGTCAGCAACTGGCTGGGGAGCTGGTGTTGATGCCGGTACGGGAGCAGCTGGGACGGGAGTAGGTTGTGGTTGAGCAGCCTGGGGTTGCGGCGTAGGCGTAGGAGCTGGTATTTGACCATGTGCTTGATTCTGACCTTGGGAATCTGCCTGAGCCTGAGCCTCAGTTTGAGCTTGAGCCTGGGCGGCAGCTTGTGCCAGTTGGGCTTTGAGATAAGGCTGTGTTTCTAACCCAACCGCCATGCGAACTTCCTTGACACGACGAATTGCGTCCAATATCCGATAACTAAGTGAAGGTGAGCAGGAAGAGGTTGCTTTGGGACAATACGAAATACCTCGGAGCGTGGGACCGATTTTGTCTCTGGTTCATGAACTGCATGATCTTGGCCCGACGAGTCTTGTCAGACTCATCTTCCTCGGGTGTAATAGCGGCTGCTTTGCGTTTCAAGGAAATGGGTATACTTGGAGTAGAAACTCTGAGGGTATGATTTGCAATACGGGTTAGATGTGGGTCTGGGTCGAGACATAGGGGAGGTGATGTTTGCAGCTACAACAACAAAGAAGATAAGATACAGCAGAAAAGGTCGCGAATATAACATACCAGTACCTGTGCTTCAAGTTCAAGTACTTCTGTATCTGTGAACTTATTGCCTGAACGCTGGTTCATGAGACATAGATTCGCCCAGAGTGTCTCGTCATTCGGGTGCAGAGCAACACGGCTCCGTTCAGGGTTCTCGAGAGGTGGGTCCTTTGCTTTCTTTGGGCGGTAGTCTAATAGCTCTACAATCATGCAACCTAACGAAATCATGAAGTGAGGACCTTGTACGGACGACCGACCTCACCATCATAGAATGGCACGTGTGCGGAGTCAAAAAGCTCAAGGTAGTCGACTGGTATTCGGTGCGCTCGGACGTCATCAAGGATTGACTATTGACAGGTTAACATAGTTCCTGCATCTTAAATTCAGCAACGCACCGCGATAGGATTATTGTACAGGAATTTGGATCCGTTGTTGAGCGTCCAGTAGTCGGGATAGAGATGGACTGAGAAAGATGGTGCAGCGTCTTCATACGAGTCTAGTAGTTGTTCCGCCGAGCGCGTAATGTTGTAACAAGACATTGCAGATGACCTACGCGCTCGCTAATGGCTTCAATGCCACCGTGACCGTCACAGTCTCTGATGACTTAGTATAAGCAGTCCAATTTCTGTTCAAGGCCATTTACGTAATCGTCCACAATCTGTTAAGCACTCGTGAAGAATTATAATAATGGATGTTGTACTTATCATACAATGGAGGCACAACTCAAGGAGGTTCGTGTCTTTATAGACAACTAAATCAAAAAGTGTTAACATGCTTAAAGCTCATCCCATTCTTAAGGGATAAAAATCCACAGGTCCGACAAATAGCCCTGTCAAATCTGCTCGGGCAAACACCAGAAGGATCTCCGCACAGAAACATTTTTTACCATGGCCTCGGAGGAGCAGGCTTGCAGAAACCTAAGGAAACGGATATTATCCGTGATCTCAAGCTTTTATGCCGGGATCAACTCGTATGTATACTCATTCAATTGTGATCAAGCGATGATGGTCACAGGCCGTCGCACATGATGCTTTCCGTGCATTAGTCAATCTTTCCGATTCACCACTGCTAGTGCCATTTTTGTCGGAACCAACTTTTCTCACTTTCTTGGTATCGTACATCTTGGTTCGTGCTCTATATTACGTTTGTCTCGCAGCGCCTTACAGTTTCGTAGAACGCAGATTCCATACTTGCAGATCTGGCATCCATGTTGCTTTCCAATTTAACCGCTTCATCTTCACCATGCGCAGCCCTTTTAGCCTTAAAGGTTCCCATACTAAAAATATCATCTTCATCAAGTCCTCTTTTCCCAACCCTGTCCCGCTCTGGAACCTGTTCTACGCCAGTACCTTATCCATCAGGAGAGCCGCAGGATATCCTCGCTTTACCGCTCCTTATCGATGCATTCGTAGAAGGTGTATCAATAGATCCTTCCGGAGATAGAGCTCCCCGAAAGCGGAAAGGAGAGCTGCACTTCCTCGCCAGTGTCTTTGCCAATATCAGCACAGTTAGTTTGTCTAGAATCAATTACATCTTGTCACTAAAGTCACAACAACTAGTCTCCAGCTGGTCGCACTTTCTTCGTCACTTCACAGCCGACGGATCCTTTGGATCCCAATAGTACCAACGAGTATCCTCTCGCCAAAATAGTCGCGTTCACGGAACATCAAGACACAATACGACGTGGTGGTGTTGCCTCGACATTGAAGTAGGACATTTTCCTGCTTTGACATTGAGTATATCCAATGTCTCGATCACAGGAACTGCGCTTTTTCTTCACAAGTTCACCGAGCAATACTATCTCCTGACACCGAAGCTGTTGCCGTTCCTCCATCCACATTGTCTGCTCCGGGTGTCGATGCACTGCCTTACATTTTACTACCGCTAGCAGGCCCAGAGGAACTTGATCTAGAAGTACGATCGTGGTGGTAGACAGCCTAAGCCTGCTGATGTTGTACCTTCCAGGACCAAGAAAAATTGCCATCTGCACTTCAGTTCCTTCCATCCACGAAAAAGCGGGATCCGGATCCTGCCTTGCGTTTAACGCATGTTGAAACACTACTGCTTCTATGTACCACACGATGGGGCCGAGACTATCTCAGGGATCATGGGGTGTATGAGATTATTAGAGGAGCACACATGGAGGAGACTGTCGACAAGGTCTGTTTCTACTCACAACTCGTCCTTTGAACCGAGTTTCTCACAGACCATTCAGGTATCTGAGCACATCGAGCGCCTCGTCCAGCTTTTGAAAGGCGATGAAGGCGTAGAAACAGCCGATGACTTCGATGTGGTGCGTGTTGGAGGTCAAGAAGATGACGACGACGAAGATAACAGAATCGAAGAAGTATAAGTAGTCATGAAAAAAATAATTCTCTGATTGAGATTTTGTCACCATTAGATATTACGTGCGCGAGCTTTAGGTGGGATTACTCTTTTCTGACATGTGGCTGAGAAGTATGTACTCACTGAACGAGACTGTACGCTGTCTCCTCTTGATTGCTCGGACAGCTTCCGAATCTGGTCAGTTGGAGGTTGGAAGAACCATAATTTGGGAACTGGGTGCTCATATGGCTCGGTGATGAGACTGTTGGACTTGTCCACCGCGATCGGCGATGAACAAATAACTTTGATTGCCAATGAAGTGGATTTGACATTCGTGCATGGTTCGGATCCACGGTTATCTTGCCAACGGAGCCCTATGGAGCCTAACGGCAGGCCGCTGGCTTCTCCCCAGCGCATAACCAAAGAAGCCCATTGTCCAGCCATACCAACTGCTGGGTCTTTTCATTTTCGGTACATTCTTTGCGATGATGCAAAGACTCGTCGAGGAGGCGTGTGCTTTTTTACTAGGGGTAAGGGAAATGATGCCCAAAGACGCTGAGCATGGTTCGTGTCACAGATATATACGCAAATTGTCATGCATTGATCTCTAGACCTTAGTTACGAACGCTAGTCGGGACATCGCGTCGGGATATCGCCTTCCGCAAGCCGATGTTGAGGTTTGACACACCCTCCTTTTAAACCCCAGTATGCATCCTTGTTGACGCCCTGCTTCGACTAGACTAAAGTCTATGACAGTCAAAACATCTCGCAATTATGCAAGGTCCTTTGCTTGGAACGCATTCATGACAAAGGATGCGGTATGCAAATCATGTATTCTCCTGAACTTGCCCTTCAGCCAACTGCAGGAATCTTTGTATCAGCTGGGAGACGAGCACATCGATATCGTACGTATGGCGCCAGACCCTCGCTCACGCAAGGGTCACGGCCCTGGTTGTGTAACACGGAAATTTTCTTCCCGTAAGTTTTACATATTCATATTCAGTCGCTTTGATTATTCAAACATTCCATATCTTTTCTCAATGAAAGTGGCGGCTAAGTACGTACAAATGATTTTCAATTTGCAGACGACGTTCAGGCTTACTTCAAGTTGTCAGGAATATATTTAATCATTGCGAGTCATTCTTCTCTTGCTTACACACGATTTCCTTACACATACTCACACAGGATGCAGAGGCAGGCTCTACCATCCAGAGAACGCCAAACTGTAATTCGCACTGGCTCCTCAGGGTCACTTCTCATAATATGATCGAAGTCAGCAATCATCCCCGGTGATATCTTGCTCGTGGGTTGTGATCTCACATCACCTCGACGGATGCTAATCGCCTCGACCTTATAGCCAACCGATTTGTGGCTGCATATACGGATCGACGACTGCTTGTTTTAGTCAATCTCGTTGATGCCGTCGGGTAACTTTCTCGCCGTCTTCACTGGTAATAACCGTCCCCGATCAGATTCTTCGACAGGATCCGGAAGAGGTTTGAAATCAGGAACCACATGATAACTCCACGAGGCGGTGCCGAGGGTATCGGAACTCTGGGAGCTACTCCGCAGGGAGCCAGGCTGGAGCTGCGCACGCGTAGGACCCCAAAAGTTGAAAAGGATGAATTATTAATAGACTCCCTCCTACTCCTTCACCTAGCTTTAATGGCACCAATACTGTATCTGAAAGGTACTGCTCCCTGAGGCGGGGAAAGTATTTGAAGAGGTCCCTGGATTTGAACTGAGGGAGATCATGGGCTGTCCTCGACTGGATTCGAAGGCTGGCACTCGTATCAAATGTTCCATCAATATTTGTTCTAGTCATTCACCAAACAAACTCCGCCACCGGACTCAGAGATGCGACAGGGTGCCGTCCCCTTCCGAATACATTGAGTGTATGCACTGTGCTCCCAGCAAGCTGGTATGGAACACGCTCTTTGATCAAGTTTCATATATTGTTCTGTTACTAAACCCTCAGTTGTGTTATTCCGGTCTGTCGTTGGTCCCCTTCACCACTGTCCTCCTTCTGCGATGCGGGTTTGCGGCTCCCCGCATTTTGGATCTGAGGGACGTCAGATGCATCCCAGAAAAGGGTAACGATCATCAATGATTATCACGCAAGAATTGGATATAGTTCTGCGTAGCCCTTGTGTTGACACCCAATGGAAGACATCCTCGGACAACTCGACTGATCCGTCGCCGTCCTCAGGGGACTCGACGAACTTCGCGACGCCCTGCTCCATGGCACGTTCTCTGAGGCATCCAAACACGTCCCACGATATGATGCCTGTTATCGAGGCATGACACCATAGTCCAACAAAATAACTTGCTGCGTATACCTCTTAGACGACACAGACTCATGGGGCGTAACTCCACCGTCTAATGCTGCGGATCTGACACCCTAGCCAGACCAATGGACGGTACCATGACGGTACGGGAATAATGAAACACCGAGGAGTAGCATGCTGATCGCAGTTACTTATTGTCACCGTGCCGCATCTCGCTTTACCCCTGTTAGTGCGGCTGTTTACGTTTAATGCTTAAAATTATCCCTAGATCGCGTGCAGTATCCATCACGGTAGCCTTTTGTGTTTTGATAATTATATCTACTGGCCGCCAATCTTTTCCGCCGCAGCCCCCCTGGATGTTTAACATATTCATGACATCAAATTGCCAGCACAACCTTCTGCCATCAGGGCGGCAGCGAATCCATCGAGCCCCAGGTTACCGTATAGACTGCGGTCACAGTGATTGGTATGTCACGACGGCAAATAGCAGAGCGAAGCATCCTTACTGACATGAGAGAAAACAGTCCGCGTATCTAAAAAAACTTTTGGTGCAACCCTGCAATTATTCTACTAGTATATCTTGCAAGCAGTGTTATCGCTTGCGAAGGTCGTCTTCATATAAGGACTTCTTGGCTAACAAGGTAATCTTGACCCAGCGCGTCAGTCAGGTGACGTCAAATGAATATCGGCTTCACCGTACTATCATAGGCCACGTTTTGTTCATTTATGCACGAGACACTCATGACAAATAATTCTTCTGTTCCCCACTAAGTACCACTGACGGCATAAGCTTGTTAGAAAAAAAACAGTATAATTTACTATATCGGCCTGCGCCAAGACGGATCAGATAATGACACATGAAATATTGAAAGGTAAGACAAGACTTGGAGAATGCCTCAATATTTGTCTGCGAACGTGATGTCACTGAATAAAAATAAGTTAAACAAGCCTGAGATATTCTCAATGTCTTACGCCGTGTGATGAGCCGCAACAGCCTTGAAATTTTGAAAGGTCAGTCAATTGATTACTTGCGAACTGAAAGTCTGCGAAAGTCGTAACTCTGCCAAGTCGTTCCCACTGTCTGGGAGGTAAGGGTGCCAACAAGTGACAATGGAGCGCTACTGGTGAAGTTCTTTTAATCACCACTGGTATTCCAATGAAGGCCAGGCCTAGCTAATCAAATATCTGAGACGCATAATTCGCAGTCAAGCGAGGTAGCGAAGCGACAGACAAGTGAACTTCAGACGGCAAGGGAGAGGCACCGATAGGTACACAACGTGGACCAAAAACTGTGATGAGTCGAAAGATAGATTCAGTTAGTTCCTTCGCTTCGACCGATTAACCTAACTAAACGCCGTGATGCGAATTACTAAGAGGTACGCTGAGAAATGAGATTGACGAATCTATAACCTTATCATCATAACAGCACTGTAAAGTGGAGCCATACCAACCCTGACGTGTACGGAAGGGGCCCCTCGAACGCGGGAAAAACTATTGTAATGTCATTGAAAGGTCCAGCCATCGATGAAAATAGGAAAGGAAGACAGGTGAGAAGCAGGCCGGATAGATTAGAGTATCACGGGTCCAACTTCACCCTCTCCGTATATGATCACCCAAGTCGCGATCTTGTGACCCATAAGAATCGTCATCGTCACTTCCGCCACTGGACGCAATCACAGAATCCTCCATGGCGTTGTGAGATCCTGGGTCCTTGCTATTGCCCCCGCGGGACCGTTCCCCTCGTGCTCGCTTTTTCAGCTGAAACAAAATATGATAAGGAGAATCAGAGGGTTTATGCTGACGTACAAGTTTAGCATACACGAGGCCACATGCGTTGCACAAGGTTCGAGGGCCTAAACCATAATATAAGCTCGAAGCATGTGGCGTACAAAACGAGCCCGCGCTAACCTAGGGGACCACGCCTCCACTCAGGGGTCGAGGTTGCGTTGCAACCAAGGCAAGTCTGCCCTTCTTGAGCATGTTCCTCGGCCTTCTGAGTACAGAAAAGGAAGCATCAACATTTTAGCATATTCCCCATGACAGACGGTTCACCTGCCGCTTTATGGCCGGAGTATCCTTGTCACTGCCGCCAGTAGACGGCCTCGTGTCAGGGGTTGATTGCGCAACTGCTGATTGCAACATTTGTCTTCCGTAGTTCGCGGACTGGATCATGCGTTCCATGGTTTCAGGCGGTGGGAGCCGCGCAGGAACCCCCGCGGACGCCAGGGATTTGGTACCCTCGAGTATCATACCATAGGACTCTGTCATCTGTTTACAAGTCAGATAGTGACCGCAAAGGGATGACTGTCGGGCGTGCCTTCCCAAAATCTAGGCTAGGATTGATAATTGGACTTGGAACCAGGACTGGTGACTCCTTGTCCCGCCTCTTGCTCTTTTGAACGGGCGATGCATGAGCTGACACAGGGGCGGGGGGATAGCGTTCATCTGGGCGGCGATTCTCAAGTGGTGGATTGGATGGACCAGCGGCATACGATCGTGCCTCTGCATGGGTGGTCTGAGAGACTGACTCCGGGCGGGCTGCATTTGGGGCGTACGTCACGTCTGCCGTGATGGATGTAGGTTGGAAGGTTCCAAATTGAGGGGACCAGCTTTCAGGCTGCCATTGAGGCTGCGACTGAGGAAGAGTATATGATGGAGCGGGTGCATAGGACGCTTGTTGCGTATATGAAGACGATGCCGCAAAAGTTGTCTGGTGGTGTTGCGAATGAAACTGAGTGATGGGGGAGCGTATCGGCCGCGGAGGGGCCTGGGGCGGTGGTGCCGACACGTAAGCTTGCGTAGTAGGATATGTTTGATACTCATAAGAGGTTGTCGATCCTCCTTGCGGATTAGAATAAATATATCGTTGATGTTCTGCAGACATCCCAAAAGCTGTTGAAAGGGAGGAGGAATCGCCGATGTTTTTAAAGCTGGGCACTGGCAGAAGAGAATGCGAAAGAGGAAATTCTTCGACGCTGTTGCGATTAGAATGCGTGTCAGGAGCCTCGAGGCTATATCCCCGAAATGAAAGATAGATCGTCAGAAGTCAATCAATAACAAGTTGGAGCGAATGAATGCAGTGGGGGGGAGCGAAATCGCGGTACCGCACCAAATAAACAGTAAGGAGCGACAGGGAGATGTCATTTAGGACACACAGTCGGACAATGATCATCGCGCGAAGCGATACACGGCTGTCCGCATCCGTTGCTCACTCACGGATAGGTCGAAATGGCCTCACAAGTTTTGATCAGAAACGCACGTTTCGCCTGAGGTTTGTGGACAAAGCTTGTTCGTCAAGATGTGATGGATCTAGTTTACGTGAACAAACGTGATGATCAATCTCGCGAAAAAGTGCCGCGGCCGTGCTAACCTGTATTAACACTGAGTACTGAGTACTGAGTATTGACCAGTGACCTTTGTCAGGAATCTACTAGTCCCAGGACGACTCAGCGCGACAGAAGATGGCAAGTGCTAGGCAGACAGTGGAAGTACGAGAAAAAGTTGCATTTGAAACATACTCTCAGCTTCATGCTTTAAACGGTGACGCTTACACCGATCGGCGAGACTTCCATCAGGACGCCTTGCTGCACGCGGCTACCCCGTGGAAGCCGTCTTGTCACCGGCCCAAATCACAGTCATGCATATGGTTCTCTCCAGGTAATCCAAATATTGAAATTGCCTCAAATGTCCATATATTTGCCAACGCGACTGCCAATAAATTCCAAATGTCCGTCCATTAGATAAAGATGCGGTTTGTGATAACATGTCAGTAGGTAATGCGATGCCTTCCACAACTAGAGATGGCGTATGCAAAATGAGATGGAAAGAGCGGAAGTGGATCAGTAAATACGTTATCCAGTTTGTATGAAATCCTGCCCTCTAGACCTGCCTATATCCGGGCCTTCTTTCCAATCAGACTCCTTCACGATGACGGGGGACTGTGCAGGAGATGGCTCATAATCGTTGTCGTAATCATCTTCTTCATCAGATGGCGCTAAATTTGCAGGTGTCTTGGAGGCGTTCAGTCCGCCTGCGGCACGCTCTTGTGCACGTCTCCTTCTGCGAAGAATATGTTTTCGGTTCTTCACCGCTTGACGGTACTCTGACCCTTCTCCATAGAAAAGGGAATACTCGCAACGTGGGCAGATCCATTCATCTGCAGGATTGACTATTTGCGCAGTGGGAGTAACCGTGTTTGCCTTCTTGCGTCTGCGAGGCGGTATTTGTGCCGAGAGGAAGCGAAGTGGAAGTGGCCCAAGCATGTTCTGAGCATTGGCATTCGCCTGGACCACATTAGCCTGCCCAGATGAAGGAAGCCTGGAAGGAACGTAATTTTTGCGGTGATGAGGATTTGACGCGATAGCAATTGCATTTCGCTTTTTCTTTTTGCTTCTCTTGCCTTTTCCCCCTGGCATTTCTAGAAACTCCGCTGACTGATCCCCACTTTCAGCTGCACCCTTAAGTGCCCGCTGCTGCGTTTTCTCTCCCCGCTTTGACTTAGTCCCTTTGCTTGCCGTAAGTGCCGCTTGTTTAGTATCGGCAGCTCCTTTGGCTACTTTAGCCGCTTGACGTGCGAGTTCATTTTCGAACCGATTTCTGAGTGCTAGCACCTCCTGTTTCGTTGCAACGAGGCGATCAGACGCTTAAATGAAACAAGGTCTGATCAGGTTCTGACATCACTTTGATAACTGGACTGCGACTCACTTGCACTAGAAAACGTGAACACGAATTGAGTGGTTGGAAATGAAGGCTTCTTCTGAAGGGGCATTGAGGCTGTACTTGCACGAGCCTTTGCTGCGCGAGCAAGACGCGGACCAGGTCGACGCGAGAGCCGTAATTTGGGCGGATTAGAGCCAGATCTGATCATCGAACCCGCAAAGGGCAAATGCGTCGATAATGCTTGATCAAGGGCAAGTGTATCGCCAAGAGAAAGGGCTCCCAAGACGGCTGCAAGCTGGCGCTTTCGATGCTTGAGCAGCTCCTTGTGCTGGAGACCTGCCAGCGTTGATGCGGTGATCTTCCCCTTCCTGGGGGTTGGGGTCACCGATGGTGGCAGGGCAGAAAGGTCAAGGCCATGGTTAGCTCGACCATTCAATAGAGCCAAGCTGTCCAAAATCTCATCCTCTGCACCCAACTGTGGCTCCGCTTCCCGCCCTTGCGCCGCGCCCGACATGTTAGCTGGCACCTTCCTCTTCTTCGTATTCCCAGGCTGCTGGAAATGATCGGTATAGTCACCCTCACTCTGGTCCTCTTCCGACCTTCCCATTTTCCCGAGCTGGTACGCCGCGTTCAGATCAAGGGTGTCTCCGTTGCGGGTGCCACCGAACACAGAAGCGTAGTAAGACTGCAGAGAGGAGTCAGCATGAGCAATGAGTTCGTCTGCGAGAGATTCTGCGCCGAGAATGTCGGCCATGGGATGGACGAGGTCGTCTGCTGCTGGAATGGGCGCGTCTGAGGTGCGTCTACGTTTAGGTAAGGGTTTAAGCCTCCTCAACGGCTGAAATTCCGGCTCATCGGATGCGGGCGACGATCCTCGATACATTTTGTGGCAGAATTTCAATAAAAGAAGATAATCGGAAAAAGTTGCCAAACTGTAGCGTCTAAAGCAAAAAGAGTGAAGGAGGGAACGTCTGAAATACGTACGGCTTCCGGCGCTGGCCCTTATGCTGACGTGGAGATCAACCAGTTTGCTAGCTACAAGTCGGTGGCTACGACAGCCGATACATTTTCGCACCCTCCGGAGTCTCACCAGAGCTTCAGAGTAAAACAGCCTGCAATGGGAAGGCGTCTAGGAATTGATAGAATAAGACAGGAAAGACTACGGTACAGGATATGCGATGCTCTAACAGTAAAAATTGTCTCGTGAGGATATCAAATAATGTCCGACCGCGCGTCGCAATGCCAATAAATGAGTGGATATCGCGAAACGACGACTGACAAATGATGTATGCTGCTCATGTCTACGGCCTGCCGTTTAACGTCTATCTATAATGCGGAGAGAGGGGGTGGCGCTTAGGGGAGAGAATTAAGAGTAGACATACCGCACCGAGACAATAGAAACACAGACGACGAATGTAAGATAGGCCGTATAGTCTTCATGATGAGCAGAAGCAACGAGACAAACCAGGTTGGAAGAGCAGCGCAAGGAGTCCGTGCGTAAGAGGAAAAGAGAGCGAAACACACAGCGAGATGGATGTTTGAGTGCATAGGGCGAAGAGTTTGTTACCATGGACATTTTCATGAATGCGAAATCGAGGCGAATCGAGGAAATCCGAGAGAAGCTGCAGGCCGAGAAGAATTCGATACGATTGAGTAGGAGGTGAGTGGATTTAGGATATGGCGACAGTATATTTACCACCAGCCGGATCCACCACCGCTTGCTCCATTGTTGTTATAACCTCCACCAGAACCATAACCTCCGCCGCCGCCGCCGCCGCCATATGAAGGGGCATTGCCGTAGCTCATGTTGCCACGTCCGAAGCCCCCACCATAGTTGCTGGCGCCACCATAGCCAGACTGTCTGAAATCGCGGTTGCCACCACGACCACGACCTCCAGCACTGCCACTACTACTGCCACCTCCGCGGCCACGACCGCCACGGAAACTTGATCCAAAGGTGGACTCCTGTACCACACTTTCCAACCACCCAGGAATCTCCTGGTTAGCCTCGCGAAGAAGTTCGAGAAGATCGCGGACAATGTTCTTGTTCCCACGGTTGAAGAATGCAGTCGAAACACCGGTGTTTCCGGCACGACCAGTACGACCAATACGGTGGACGTAGTCATCAATGTCCGAAGGTAGGTCGTAGTTGATCACATGGGTGACGTTAGGAATATCAAGACCACGGGCTGCGACAGCAGTAGCTACTAAAATTGGAGTACGTCCGGTGCGGAAGGTCTGCAAAGCCATCTCACGCTCACGCTGGGAGCGATCGCCATGGATAGACGTAGCAGGGAGGCGGTTTGACATGAGGAAATCAGACAACATGTCGGCCATGCGCTTGGTCTCTACGAAGACGAGGGTCAACCCGCCAGGAGGATCAGACGCGAGGAGATCAAGCAAAACAGAACGCTTGTCATTGTCCTCGACGTACTCGATCTTTTGGGTGATGTTCTCAGAGGTTGAACCAACACGGCCGACAGAAAGGAATATGTAGTCCTTCAGGAAGTCTCGTGCGAGCATTTGGATATCACGTGGGAATGTGGCACTAAACATAAGCGTCTGGCGATCCTCTACGCCAGGCATGTCCTCGCCTTGGACAATCCTGCGAATCTGAGGCTCGAAACCCATGTCAAGCATGCGATCAGCCTCATCAAGGACAAGGTAGCGAATGTTTGCTAAACTGATCCGACCACGCTCAATGAGGTCAACGAGCCGTCCGGGAGTAGCACTGAGAAGATCACAGCCACGCTCGATCAAACGCAGTTGTTGATTAATGTCGGCACCACCATACACCACTGCTGGGCGAACCCACGAGCGGTATGCAAATTTGCGCGCTTCTTCGTGAATTTGACTGACAAGCTCGCGGGTGGGAGCAAGAATAAGGGCAGTAGGGTAGGCTTTACGTGAGCGTGAGTACCCCATTGATGGGGTCTCAGGTGGTGGGGCACGAGGTCCAGAAGCGAAAGAGGCGGAGAAAATAGGAAAGAGGAAGCCTCCTGTCTTTCCGGAACCAGTCTAGAGCACAACGTTAGCCTCTACAAATGACCCAAAGAAAAGCACACACCTGAGCACAAGCCATTAAATCTCTGTTAGCAGCAACGATGGGAATGGAGTACTTTTGAACGGGAGTCGGAGTAGTGTAACGAGCGAATGCAATGTTCTCCAAGAGAACAGGGTCTAGTGGGGGGTTCGTGAAAGCTATAACGGGGTCTGGGACTCCAGCGCCTGTAGCCTCGACAGGAATATCATCATACTTCTCGAAGTTGATGCCAGTGTGTTGCTTGGATGGATCAGTCGGATCTCCGAAAAGCTCCTTCTCCATGCGCGGATTGCGAGGGCCGACGACATGAAGACCATTGCGCCAGGCACCAAATCCGGAAGAATCACGCTGTTGGCTATCTCCACGGGGTTCTCTGGCAGTCCACCCGTTGCTAGATGGGCGACCTGCCCAATCACTTGCACTGCTACCTCCGCGGGTGGGACTGCCGAATCCAACGCTGAAGGTATCTTTACTACCTTTGTCGGGAGGACCACCTCGAAGAGGTTCGAATCCACGGCGAGGAGAAGCTTGGGGCTCGTTCCAGCCGGTCCTAGTTACGAGCGCTTGATTATCACAATATGTGAAATTAGAAGGAAATTACGCACCCGTTTGGTTGTGGCGGAGGTGTAGCGCGCTGCGCATTTCTCATATGAGGGGGAACGTATGCAGATTTCGTTCCATTTATGCCGAGAGAAGCTGAAGTAAGGATATTAGTATGGTGAGAAGGGTACAAAGATAATATGAGTGAACGCGTACCAAACTGAGTCTCTAGACTTGCGTTGCCGTTTACAATTCCATTGGTCATATTAAGTCGAAATGTCAATGAACCTGACTGTTCTTTTTTCTGTCGTTGATGTTCTAGAGAAGGACCGATGTTGGTGGATGAAGAAAGAAAGCTGAACAACCACAATTTTGATAAAAAATTCCGGACCTTCCAGATACTGACTAATAAAATACCATGAATGGGCAATCGTTCTCACGCACTGCCACTTACCTTTTTGGTCAAGTCAACGTAGCTCTATAGATTGTTACTTACGCCGAGCACAAAACTAAGATGTCTCAACAAGCTCCAGCAGGTCAACACTCGCATGCTCACCCACACCCCCCGCAGCCTGCTCAACAGGTTATGCCTGCTCCACAGCCAGACCCAGTCATGCAGGCTCGCATCGATGCCGATTTTAAGCCTGTAGACATAGCAGTAGGGGGTCCGAGTACTGCATTCGCTTTCTGCAACACGCACAAGCTAGAAAAGTGCAAGCAGTGTCACGTAGACTTTACTGCTCTCAATCGTGTTTCGAAAATTCTTGTCACGAATCCTACCTTGCGCTGTCCACCTCCTCCAACCGTTGTGCAGCAGAAACTATCGCAGGCAGTGACAAATATGAAGGATGAGGGCAATGTATGTCTTCTGACTTTATTTTTCCATATTCAGTTAATGTTTTGCACAGAACCTATACAAACTCAACAAGACCAGAGAAGCGCTCTCAAAATACAATATGGCAGCGAGCATAGCCGTGCAGAGACCAGCTTGGGAAGGTGCCGCAATACTACGAGAAGAGCTCTCGACTGTCGTATCCAACCGCTCAGCAGCTCTTCTTGAGCTCGGTGACTACCTTGGTGCGCTCGTTGACGCTGAGACCGTCATTTCAGTCCGGAGACAATGGCCGAAAGGTCATTTCAGAAAAGCAAAAGCACTCGTTGCGCTAGGCCACATAGAAGAGGCTAAAGATGCTATCTCTCTTGGCCTTCAATTTGAGCCTAATAACACTGTAAGCCACTCCCATGCCCAGGTTGACACGTGTCTCACATCTTGCCTCAGGAGCTCAGCGGGTATATGCTTGAGTTGGACAAGCAGTTGGCATCGCGTAATCAGCCAAATACGAAGGAAAAGACTGTGTCTGTCACCTCGTAGTATACATACAGATTGTCCATATACCCGTGGATCGTTATTACCCGTACATGAAAGCTCGATGAATAAATTACAATTAGGCCATATCTTTATCTTTCAGTGGCCCTAGAAGCCGCTCAGTCTCTATGCACTCCTCTGGAAGCTTGAACACTCGCAGAACGACGTCAGACCCCATCATCAATTTCGCTTTGTTTACGCGGTTCTGCAGCTCGAAGCGCTTCTTCTCCGCCTCCGTCATAGATGGCGTAGTCTGACCGGTCGCCCGCCTGAAGTTGCGCAAAGACAAAGAGCTGGAACTCGACCCAATCGAGCTTATGGAGTCCACTGACATCCTCGTTTTGGTTTTGGAATCTGAATTTGCGGGAATATCAAATGAGGAAAATGATTGTGGAAGCAGGGTCAATTTGGAGGTGGGTCTCCTCTTCACGGATGGCCCTGGCTTTGCGGCATACGGCCCCAACTCTTTCAAAGTATCCGGGTCAGACATCGAACGAAGGGGGTGTGGACGAGTAGCAAGGGGTTGTGGTGGCAAGCTCGTCTTCTTGACTGGCCCGGGAGCCTTCGTGGACATGAGACTCGCCGAACTACCTGTAGCATCCGCAAGCCCTGCATTGTGTACATCTCGGATGAACACAGCCAGAATCTGCTGGGGACGCTCCATGGCGATGGATGCATACAGCTCCAGATCTTGCTCGCCTGAATCCCCAATTAGGATGAACTTCGAGTCAGGAAAACCATCAAGGACTTCAAGCACATTTGCACGCTTGCGAGTGGCGGGATCAGAAAGAAGGGCATTGAAGAAAGATCTACCACTGTAAGATTTAAGGGCAATAGATCCGTGCGGGAGGTCGGATGTCTGCAAAAAATCTTTGATGACTGGGAGGAGTTCAAAGGGGGAATTAGACTGGGGGAGTTATGAACGTGAGTACACCATAAAATGTGGCATGGCACTCACGACGTAATGGAAGCGAACGCCTCGCTCCCACATTGACTTGTACCATGTCCCCATCTCTGGAATAGTCGTTTCCTCGAGGTCTTTAACAAAAACGTTGCGGAAGACGGCACGAGCACCACTCGTGATATTTGAGAGCTTGATAGTATCGTCTATGTCTGTTATTACATGGATGGGTGAAAATGTGATTGGAACAACCAGCGAAATGTTCTTTGGAACGTCTGTGTGAAACAGGTATGCGGGTGTGGGCGCAGGCTCAGGTAACAGCTTTGCAGAAACGAGTAGCTCATGCTCTACATCCGATCCGTCGGATTGTCTGTGCCGTGCTATAGGATGCCTAGATAGATCCTGCCAGGGAATCTTGAAGGGGTTTGCGAAGGCGCCGTCTGGTCCAGTGACCACGTGTTCAGTGTACAGCGGACCATCTTTGAGAGCGTCACGTTTCGAATGGATGTCGCCTGGGGTAGTAGATACAGCAAAAATGGATATTTGGACAGTGCGGGATGATAACGCGGATGACCAAAATGGTCGCAGACGCGCCTCGAGGTTCTTGTGTTGTTTATGGAGTAGAGCGCTTGCAAACGGCGCTGAAGGTGTCGGTTGAGGGTCAGACTCAGATTCATATGGTTCTTCAGTAAGTCGAGGATATTGTGGGTCCCTCATGTGTTCGAATTCCTTGTCTAGTTCCATCTCGAAGTCATCTGCTATTTCGTCTGGACGGGGAGGTAGCCTGATGCCGTCTATTTCTATCATAGATGATCCTTTGACGGGCGACTGTTGACCCGGTAGTTTGGGTAGAGATGCATAACCTGATCCACGACTTCAGCTTAGCGTTACAAAATAATTTTGAATGAGCGCACTTCTAGCTAGTCTCAGAAACGCACGCTGAGAGCGGGTAAGAAATTCTGGCGACCTGCGTGTCGTCGCATAGCCGGAGACATAAACAAGTAAGTCAAATGCGTCTGCAAAAAGTAGGCCTTTGAGCCGAACGAAGCTAGCATAGCAAGAGCGTTACTTACTTTCATCCTCATGCTCACTCACAAGCCACCGTGATACCCAGCCAGGAAATAGAGTCACTTCGTCCGTGCTTGTCACATCTGATCCACTCCATCTGATTTTCTTACCCACCCACTGACTCCAGCTCTGCATTGTCGTCCGCCCATCAACGTAACCGCTCTCCCCTTGTCTGAGCGCTCGGCGAGTTGGTATATACGTGCGAAGGTTCTGTTTGGAGATGAAGGATTTCAGGCCAGCCAGAGGCGACGATGGGCAAGGGTTACTTGCAGACATTGGTCTCTCCATGAAAGCCGTCTCCAGGTGGTTGCATCAAGGTGCTAAAGCTGAAATCACCATGTTGTTGCTGGTGCGGTGTTTACTTAGGTCCAGGCGCCTACCGTGGAAGCCGCTGTAGGCCGTTGGCGTGCAGGCACGGTGAGTGACATATGTGTGACTTCATTTTGGATTCAAGTTCATTCACCGCGGACCGGCATCTGCTTGAATGCGGACCTTCACCACCTTCCATCTAAGCAGACAACTTTTATTGGTTAATAATTTAGTGCAACGAACACAATCGTATCACAGAGCACGATACATGGATATCACACAAGAGCTAAAACAGGCGGACAAGAGTGGAAAGAAGGGTCCATCTCCAAAGCTTAGAGGACACCCTCGTGATGATCCACGGGTACGTGTATCGAAGAGCCTGAGCTGGCTGCTACGACATGGGGCAAAGAATGCAGGATTAGACATGAGGGATGACGGGTATGCCAAAGTCTCGGATGTGGTTAGTTGTATGAGACCTGTTAACGTTTTGTGGCATTGACTACTTCGGATAGCTCTCGAATCCTATGTTCAGAGACCTCAATTTCTCTCAGTTGCAAGAGATCGTTAGCAAAGACCAAAAGCAGCGATTTCACCTTCTATCAGAGCCTCGGTCATCTGACTCACCGTCTGACATATGGTGGATCAGAGCAAATCAGGGGCATTCCTTGAAGGTACTTAACTTATAGTCAAACGAATGTTTGGTTTAAATATCCTGATCGCAGACTGTCACGCTGGACATGCAGCCTATTACATCCGCATTAGATGTACCAATGGCTGTTCACGGCACGACACTTAGTGCCTGGGAGTTCATAGGTAATTCCCGTCTATGAGGTGGCTTGTCCTTCTAACACATATCTGTCAGCTACGCAAGGCCTATCCAAAATGAAGCGAAATCACATTCATCTTGCCCAAGGCATTCCAGGAGATAATGTCATGAGCGGTAGGTAAAACCTCATCTACACGCGTTCTGCGATTTACGCTCTATAGGGATGCGCAACTCCTCACAAATTCTGATTTTTGTTGATGTGCAGAAAGCCCTCGATGCTGGTGTTCTGTTCTACTTGTCCGCTAATGGCGTTGTCCTGACAGACGGCAACGAAGGGTTCCTATCACCAACTTATTTCCAGCGGGTGGAGTTTGCCAAGGGACGCTCGCCGGCACCAGGTTGGGAAGGCGCAGGACCAGTTGTACCACGGGCATCACTCGCTCAGTCCTCGCTATCCGTCGAAGGTCTTCAAGTTGCACAGTCTGATTGAAATACAAGTGAATCTACATAATTTGCATTCAAAGCGCTGGCACGCTTTGTTTCAGTATTTTTCGATACCGGATGGCATATTATTCTTGCTCCTCCTCGATGCTTAGTCACTTCTCCATGTTGTCTTGGAACTCTTCTTCCTCTAGAATTTTTCGTGACACCTTGCTTCGAGCACGAATCCTAGACCCATAAAAGAAAAGTACCTGGCCCCAATTTAATAATGACCTGACAGGTAGCTAGTTTTGTCTTACCCATGGAATGGGCACTAGCGCTGCACCTATGCATCCGAACAGGGTCAGACCCCATTTATACGTCAAGCGAGCAAACATTTGTGTCGTGAAAAGAGGAAAGATCGATGCTGCCAAATTTCCTGGGGATTCATGGCATTAACAGTATTTGAGAGTCGTGCAGGAGACAAACTCACGACACAGGCTTTGGCCTGCAATGGCTGACGATGCATATGTCCCATAGCTACGAGTTCGATGAGTTTCATTCAATCGCGAAGGTCAAAATATCTTCACCAATCTGCGAGATACAAGAAGACCACCATGTAAATCACAAATCCGCCGGACATGAATATCTTGAGAAATGTCAGTCTCGCAACTGTGACGGAGATGCGTAGGACAAACAGTGAGACCGATTGCTGGCGCTATCCAATGTATTTCCGGTCTTGCTGTCCAAGCATAGATGAACATCCCGATTGGTAAGAAGAATGCCGCAACACAAGGAAGATAAAGACGCGCTTCCTGACGTTTCCGAGGATAATGTTTGCTAATTCGAACAGGTCGATGATCCATAGATGTGCAATGTAGCTGGCGCATGCTTACCGATATAACTTTTCCTGATAGATGTTGGCAGAGTATCCAATGAAGCTCCCAACTCTAAGCCGCACAATAGTAAATCATCATCACGAGTTCCAGCTTCTGTCGACTCACATGAGGGTGCTGAAAATAAATCCCGTGTCCTGTACGTTAAAACCGTAGACCGCCTGGAACTCGGCAGAGATAGACCTATACCTGGGTTAGAAGGTAAGCACAACGATATAGAACGGCGTACTCTAAAAGGGCGAAGACTACGCCCCATGTAAAGCCAATCCACAACTGCGTGAAAGAGACACTCCTGTTTAGCTCCGTCTCTAAAAAGTAGCTGCAGAGCCTACGCTGAAACCCTGGACGATAGGCTCCGTCAGCAAGAGGTCTGAAAAAATAAAATGTCAGCTGGTATGTGTAGATCATTGGTGAAATTTGCCGACAAATTGGTCGTGTGCAGGAAATCTTGATCAAAGTGCTTAATTTTTGTTTTTCAATTTCTGCTTTCGCTCGGTATCTATTATCTCCTGTCTCTTTTCGCTTCTTGCTTGCCATGCGGGTTAAAACTATGGTAGCGCGCGTTTCTTTCATGAGCAGTACAACAGAGATGAAATAAGCCCCTGTAAACCTGCAGGAAAATTCGGTCAATGGAATGTGCGTGATATGTTCCAAGGGACTAACATAACATGAACCCACTGAATCCATCTCCATCCAAGGCGAGGATTTGCCTCTATTACACCAGCAATTACGGGCCCAAGGCCTGTTCCAGCCACAGCAACAAGAGCGAAGAATGCCATAGGTTGTCCACGCCTGTGAAGATAGCTGTAGCGATCAAACAAGTAAAGATCTCAAAATGCCCAACTCATGTTGCTTCCATACGTCGGCGATCGAACCACCCACCAAGGTTGCACCTGTTGAGCCGAATGCGCCCCCTAGCAGACGTCCAAGTATGACGGTCTGTATGTTCGGTGACCTGTAATAGTCTGTGAATCAGCGTCACGTTTGTGAAAAATAAACTTACAGGGCAATCATCATTTGCGTAAGCATGAATGCAAATGACGAGACGATGTATATATTCAAGCGACCGAATTCTTCCGTGAAGGACGAAGTGATGAGAGGAACCGTGCCAAATCCGATTGACCACATGCTCAATCCGACAGTGGCCTGGAACTGAGTGCAGTTTAGATCCTGCATCATCGACTGGTATCCCATCGAAAAAGAGGCCGACGCTGCAGCTAGAGGCACAAGAATCTATCAATTCTCTAGTCGCTCCGTGGCGTAGATTAGATTACCGACTATCCCAGTGAAAGCACACGCTACCAATGTGATCGTCCACTTTGCTTTGTATGAGAAATTCATGGGATCCCGTGTGTCATTATCCTCGAAGGTTATCTGTTGCTCATTAATAATAATATTGATTGAGGCTGAAGGAGCCAAATCGAAAAGTACTTGCAAGAAATTTATCGTTGTCCTCGGACATACGGGTCATTGACGAAGGAGAGCTGATTATGACATGTTTCTCTGAATCTTGTACGGTCGCCATGAGCTTGTGGTGAATGTCGCAGGGCAATGAGGGTACGAGTAGGTATCCAATTGTATTTTCCAGCTATTTTAAAAGTCTAATGGCACGACTTATCTCATGACTAGGAAAAGTCACGAGCCCGCACTGGCACAGAGATAGGCCATTGGCCGAAACCCTGTCTAAATGCATAGTTAGCTCAGGTTAATAATCTCGAGCTATCCTGAGCCCGAGAAAGTACGACCCTGTGTGTGAATGTCAATGTGAATTATAAATCGGGTTATCGGACAGACACAAGCCCAGATTTACGTTGATATTTGAGCTCAGTTCGAGGCATTCCTAAGTATCCTGAGTGCGGACAGTGAAGACAGCGCTCTGACGGCGGTCAGGGACTCGGACACCGGCACGTTCGTCCGAAGGAGCAACATTTCGACTTTTCGAATCAGTGGCCAGGAAAGCGCTTCGCTCAATTCGGCAAAGTGGCAAATAGATGTTCCCGAGATCATGATGCGGGGCAGCCAGCTCGAGGTTATATGAGCCTGCGAACGAAGATGGCTATCATGACGTTGTACATGCGAAGAACTGCTCCAAGACAAACTCTTGGGATATATCCTACATGCTACTCACCTAGATTATGTGTTCTCAAACAAGTCGTGCACTATGGCCTATAAACGGTTCATGATTGAACGAGGGAGTGTAATCGCCACCTCAGGAGGCGCTTGGTGATAAATTTCTGAGGTAACCGATTTAGGAAGTGTAAGTTTGACGGGGGAGCGGATACAGAGTCTCATCCTGCTCAGGACTCGGTCGTGATATATTGATATATGACATATGACAGCACACATGTCTTTGTAAGAGGAATATTGTAATGCCCAGTCACCGCGTTCTGCAGTACTGAGTACATACAGAGAATATAAAATACAAGAGACGCGTAACAAACGCGCCCCCAGAAGCGCTTCCTCGATTAGTAAGCACTAGTTTGAATTATTCCCGTACGGCGTTTTGTAGGTGCCATGGCTGTTTGGACAGGACCCCGGCTGCTCCCTATACGGCATGTCCGCAAATTTTCTAAATTTTCCTCTTGGGGCGCAACGTTTTTGAGGCTTGTGGGGCGCACTTCGGACATGCTTGCTCCCCGAAACATACCAAAAAAGGAAATTTTCCGTAAAAATTTCGTGCTACTGGATTCTAGCTATGGTGCCAATCACTTAGAGGCCACTACTTTTGTGCAAAATTCTCACCTCCTTCAAAAAAAATCAGATTTTTATATCCTCTTGTAGAAATGATCCTTTTGATGAGTAGAGTAAAACTACTAGAGGGATTTTTAATTGGATCAAATTTGAGCGAGATATTTTTGTACAAAAGCATCAATTTGGCCACATATAGAATTACAAGCGCCTGCCAGTCAAAAGTACATGCCAATGTCTCAGGAACGCATCTATGTGACTTATACTTAGTAGAACTAAATTGCTTGACCTGAAATTGAGCATCTTTCATCTGTCCGATATGCCCCCATCCACCGGTATATGCAATGTTCCCACAGTTGGATTGTGCCAAGCTGCACAGACTGCATTGCCAGCGGCATATTCTTTTTCAACGTCTTGAAAGTGCTGTCACAATTGTCCCGGAGGTATTTCCATCCCCCCGAGGGCTTCCAAGTCAGCGTCTGCTTGAAGCTGCCTCAAATTGTGCTCCAAATCATCTCCCTCGAGCTCACAGAGGCTCTCGCAGTCTGACAATGCACTTTCAGAATATATATCTGGTTAGTATTCATTGTTGTTGTTGCCTGGCCAACAGTTGACACCACCAGTATAACTGCAGTCAGAATGACATTGGTAGTGAAATCACATTCAAAATGCAATCTAGAGCGCTCCAGAGCGTTCCAGGCCAGGTCTAGATCTGCTTTTGATTGAAATTTCGCAAGAGGTAAAATGTCCAAACCTCTGATGTGTCAGTGTGATTGGCAAAGAGCCGCGTTGGATGATGAACGATGAATAATTTTGATTGGCTACCACACATGCTACTAGTATTGATAGTGTCATGGGCGCTACGAGGCGCTATGGTTAGAACCTTATCACATTGGCCAATTTGGCCACTGCACATAAGTAGTGGCCTCTAAGTGATCGGCACCATAGGTACACCCACGATTCTGCTTCTTGCGAGACTGTACAGTGAACTGTGATGCAATAATCTCACGCACTGTCACAATACCCACTGTTTGGCTAGTGGTGATATGTCATTGACATTTCGTGTTGCAATTCCAGGAACTGACGAGCGAAAAATCATGTTTAGTGATCGTGACTCGGACCAATTGAGTGGAACACATACGATGATCTTCAAGGTGTGGTACAGCCACAATCAGCTGCTTTGCAATTGCCCAGTCGCCAATACTAGCAGATGAACTTCCAGTACCGTCATCATGGGTGGGATTTGCCTTGGTAGCCGTCCACCGTTCAACATGCGAGTAGCCACCCTGAATGATGAAAAGAGTGGATTGATCCTCGTGTGACTACTGCAACTACTGCTACCACTATGGACTCTACATAGACAATGTTCTGTCCAAGTATACCATACATCAGACATAATCCAAATTGGTCTACATGGTGAATCACTTTGTCGGTCTGTAATCAATCAGTGCTTGTTTAGGGAAACTGAACATCAGTTTGAGTTTTGTTGTCAGTCTGGGCTGTCTAACACCCTCTAACACCCCCTCTGATCCGGGATCAAGGAGGATCGAGGGCCTCTTGGGGTGCTACTGATGGACATAAGGTGGGTGCTACAGGCTCGTGAGGCGCACATTTTAGGACCATAGGATGGGTGATTTGGAGGGCATGTGAGGCGCTACTGGTGGACATGCAGTACAGGGAGCAGTCGGGGTCCTGTTTGGACCTAGGCCTCATTGACCAAATTTTTTGGTGAAAAATCCATTAACTCTGGCCCTAAACATGTTTGTCATGTCTGTTTGTGGTGTTTGTTTCACATGATTCTGAATGCTCATTTCTAATTTATTCCGTCTGTGCACATTGATCTGATTTCCTAGTCTTCAACTACTTAGGGTCTGTTCGGATACGCAAAATTTGCTCACTTAACTTGAACTAAACTTGAGAAATTGTGCTTTGTCATGATTTGGATGGTGTGACATCAGTGTGACAATCAATAATCAAAAGATTATTGATATCCACCATGCCAGCAACTCAAACCTGAACTTGTATGACCAAGTCCAGCTGTAGTACTCGTTCACAAACCAGTGGTATCCTATCAATACCATTATATACCTCTATGGCGAAAAAGGCAACAGAGGAGAAGAAAAGAGCTGAATCAGTGGCCCAAGACACTGAAAGATGCCACTGGTCAACCACTGATGAGTTACACTTCCTTGACTACATCAGTAAATTCTCACATTCCTTAATCAGCTTTTCTGGCACTTGCCGTTAATTAATTTCCCACAAGAAGCAGATAAGTCCCTGGCAAGGACATTAAAAACCGCTTGCCGCAAGCCACCACAAGTTCAACAAGTAGATCCCTCCTCTTGTTTTGCACTTTTTTGTTCTTGTCACAGACTTATTTTACACTTATTTTACACTTACTATTCAACAGAGTTATTTACAAGGGCTGGCAAGGACTTGACAAGCATGGCACTTATTTTCACTTGCTTTTACTTGTGCTCACTTAATTCATAAAAAAAATGGTGCAAATGCTGCATTTCAAACTTGGCAAGTGGACAAGTTAATATAAAGTAACAATCAAGCACTGGTAAGTAACAATCAAGTGCTGGTAAGTGACAGGAAAAGTGGGATAGCGATGGTTCAACTTGAAAATGTGTGAAATTAGTGCTACTACTACTACTATTAGATGATAAGAGATGGACAATGAGAGATGGACAACTTGAATGAGAGACTGATGATGAGAGAACAATAGACGGATGGTGAAAGACAAAAGACAGACAATGAGAGAATGAGAGATGGATGACGAAAGACAGACAATGAGAGAATGAGAAATGGATGACGAAAGACGGGCGACAAGAGATGGACGACAAAGAGCAACAGAAAAACAAGTGAATGTCCTAATATCACAACACAAAATCATAATAGTCAGTTGCAAAACAAGTAACATAAAAAAGAACTGCACCAACTAGCAGATGAGGGCACACTCATCCTCTGATTCCTCGTCCAGATCCCTTCGCACAACATGCCTCTTCGTGGTGAGGTTCTGAGCTCTCTCCCACATCTTGCTAATGACCAAGTCTCCTGCGTGGGTGATGGATTTAGTGTATGACTTAGTGGGTGCACCCCAATTGGCATCAGAAAATCCCAAAAGAGTGCTACTCTCATTACCCATTGATTTGTTGTGCTTCTGGGGGACCTTGGAAGCCTTTCCTCGGCTGTTGATTTTGATGTGACTTAAAAGAAAGCCCTCCCTGGCAAAAAGTGTGATTGCACGTTCCATCTAAACATGACCAATGAGTTAACTGTATAAATATAGAATGGAGAGACCTAGCACCGCCTGAAGTGGCAAGGGCAAGTGCCCTCCTTTGCATGTCCCAATGTTGTAATCCCTGGCACAACAGGGAGAGCACCAGAAATGGCACAGTGATGCTGTGAAAGCACCTGCATGATAAGGTCAGATTGGAATGGCTCCATGTGCTTACTACCATCCTCCTTGATTGTCCCAAACAAGAAGGCACTCTTGTTTAGTAGGCATGTGGAAAATTCCTCGCGATCTTCATCGGTCTTGAGATCAGACTGTAAGCGAAGGAAGTTTGCAAATATGACAAGGGCAGTGGTGCTGAGGCTGTTGCGCCATTCTGACAACTGCTGAAGGGCCTGCAAAAAATGAGAAGATCAAATGTGAATGGGGCCAAAAGGCACTTACCACGGCAATGACAGGCCTGTTAGTGGTGACCGTGTATGGGATGCCTTTGTAGATGGCATCCCAGATTAGTTGTAGAGTAGTGCTGAGGGGACTGTCTTTGATGGCCCAGACTTCATCTTGATTGCCGAAGTAAATCAAAGTGGGGATAAACACACCACTCCACTTGCCCAACATCTGACAAACTCCAGGAAGATGCTTCATTTTGTACTGAGATTGAGAGAGCATGATTTGTGGCATCTCTGTTGCCTGGGAGGGCATAATGCTTGTGCGAGAGGCTGTACTTGCAGCAGAGGACTTCAACCTCTTTGTCACAGGAGCTTTTGGCTTGACAGTGACACTGGTCTACATAATTCCTAGTAATCAGTAGGATATTCCAACCAGCAAATGAATACATACTGCGGAAGTCCGTCATAGTGTTACTGCTTCAGGTTCTTTCTTCACTACAGCCAACACTTCAACCTCAGATGATGGGGAGAGTAAATCGTCTTCTGTGAGTTTGTGCTTTAGACCTGGGCCCGTCAGCAAGGTATAATACATGGGAGGGACATAGCGAGACGAGGGAGGCTGGGCGAGGGATGGAAACTCAATATCAGCATCCCAATCTGTGGGGGAGGCCTGCCCCAAAAGAGGAGCCTCAAAATCAGTGTCTGAATCAGATGCATAGTTCACTAGGGGGATGGGGCATGCAGAAGGATGGGGCTGGACATCCTCTTCCGAATCCGAAAGCATGATGAAGTCATCAGCATTGTTGTTTCCAATGACATCAAGCTCCTCAGCCATCGGAATTGCAGTGTGTTGTGCCGTATTCTGTGGCTCCTCCTTGTTGTCGAGATTGATGGGGGTGATCTTGACGTTTGTACCCTGAGGCATTGGTGAATGCATGAAATAAATTTACAAATAATTGAACTCACTGCGGAAGCCTTGACTTGTGCCCCACTAGCAAAGCCGTACTCGTTTGATTCATCATTGTCCTCCTTGTCTTCATATAGGTGCGAGTGTTGAATTATTGCGCCATCGTCAGGATTGGAAGTACCTTGAGGAGTGAGTGGGGGTGCACTATTATAGTTAACAGTGCTCCCCTTGGTAAGCCTAGAGGAGGGAGCGGAATTAGAAGTGATAGACCGCTGGACGGAAGATGCGGTAGAAGGTGTGGCCTTAGAAGTGGGAAGGTTTGACCTCTAATCTGGAATACGCCCAGCGAGGTTGAACTTTCTGGTGGGTGTTTGGCTAGCAGTATTGATATCATTTATTGCAAGATTGAAAAAAAAAAGAATCATTTCAGTCAGATGAAGTTTCATTGTTGTTGAACATTGTTTAAACAAAAGACTTACACCTTGGCGACAGACATCTGATGGATATCACCATCACGTGCCTTTGTTGATGGATCGATAAGGCTCTCAGCACCTGCTACCACTCGAATTGCATCTCTCACTGGGGTCTTCAATGCTTTCTTATTGCTTTTGTCCTTCACAGGTTATGCATCTAATTCCTTGTCGCTTGCAGGGTTACCAATGTTAGCACCGGCTACATACCTCCAGACCTGCCATGCTTGCCCTTGGCACCAACAACCTTATCAGCAGTGACCTCTGCACCTGCCTCCCCATTAGCCATACTCAATTCAGAGGTCACTGAGGGCTTCACTCCCTTTTTTATGGGGTGAGTGTGGGGATGTTTAGGCTTCGGTGCGTCAACATGCGCAGCAGCTTGATCTGTTGCCATCTGTTCCTGGAGAGTTGGTATATGCTGATGCCCTTGCTGTATAGCTTATTCACTTGCCTCTTTTTCCTCGAGCTTGCACTGCCAGTCAGCAATTATTTGAGCTTTGCTGCATCTTTTTGTACGACCTTCGTTTGTGCCAATTATTCTTGGTAGCGACAAGACTACTGTCTCAGTGGGCACGGGTAATAACAAATATTACCCACTCTATGCCTCGATCGGTAATGTACACAACAATGTATGGTGTGCTCACCGTGACGCACTTGTTATCATTGGTTTCCTCACGATACCCAAAAGTATGTATCAAAGTTTATATTATTGTCACTCCTCATCTAATCTATGCCATAGCGAATAGAAAAGACACTAAAGAAGACATATTTCAGAACTTCTGTCACCAGCTATTCCACTGCTCATTATCCGCAATTCTCACCAGTCTGAAACCCGGGATGACTGAGTATGAGGTCCTGCACTGCAGAGATAATCACTTTCGACGCATCATATATGGTCTGGGACCATACATAGTGGACTACGAGGAGCAGATAGTATTGTCTTGTATGGTCAAAAATTGATGTCCGAAGTGAGCATTTTAACTCCTTGTCAGCACCAATGCTTACTGACATAGTAGATGTCTTGCACTTTGATTGAATCTTGATGGCGGTGGTATATACCACTCTTGCGAGTACATGGATTTAATGATAAGTGAACTACCTTGGGACACTCTATGGTTTGAATATGGCATCAATAGCCATATCATTGTGAGTAGAACTGCTGGAGGCTCTTAAACTTCAAACTAATTTGTTTTGTGTAGCCTTTCACAAACGACTTCCCCCAAGCTGATATCCATCAGTTATTATCATTTGATCTCCTCCACCAACTCATCAAAGGTGCCTTCAAGGACCATCTCATGGATTGGGTAGTGAAATACCTCAGGATTACATATGGTACCAAATGAGGAGACGAAATCATGAGCAATATAGACTGCAGGTATGTTATCTCACTCATTGGCTTGACAACACTCTTACAATATGTCAGAATTGCCGCTGTAGTGTCTTTCTCTGGTCTATGGCGGTTTCATGAAGGCCATGACTTCAGACAGTGGACAGGGGATGATTCCAAAGCATTGATGAAGGTGTTCATTCCAGCAATAGAAGGCCATGTACCTCAAGAGATGGTGCGTGCATTTCGTGCACTCTTAGAATTTTGTTTTCTCATGCGGTGCAACGTCATCACTGAGGACACCATGAAACAAATTCAAGACGCACTTACTTGGTTTCATCATTACCGCCAGATATTCGAAACCTTGGGTACAGTTCCTCATTTCTCGCTCCCTCGCCAGCACTCGATGATCCATTATGTGGACATGATCTGGCTTTTCGCTGCCCCGAACAGATTATGTTCTTCAATTATGGAATTGAAGCACATTAAGGCAGTGAAGGATCCTTGGCGATGGTCCAGCAAGAATAATGCTCTCGGCCAGATGCTTTTGTGTAACCAACACCTTGACAAGCTTGCTGTTACAAGAACATCAGGTTGTGTTACACCCCTATTCATTTCTCTTTCCCTTTGCCTTAATTTGTACTTACTATGTCATTTCACTTCGAATGCACAGCTCTTCTAGATCACTGTGCACGTTTTACTGTTACCATTGTCTCATTTCCTGACTCACAAACCCTATGCCCTTACCACCTGACCAGTACTTATCTCTGACTCACTTTCCCCTTTGCCCTTACTGCCAAACCAGTGAGGCGATCTCAACCTGGCTGGGCTGATATGAAATATCTAAAAATGCTCAACCAGTATAAGTGAGTCTTGGCTCTGCCTAGCTGCTATACTCGCAGAATGCAAGAACGTTTGACCCTAAAGGGGACTGCTACTGAACACAGAACCAGATGAATGAAAGACCCTTGTAGTGCGATGGATGCGCAAAAGCACAAGAAGAAAAGCGAAGTGAGCGCGAAGCGCGAGAGAGTGCTCTAAGGTAGGAGCGCGAGTGTGAGAAAGTGCGCGCTAAGGCGTGTGTTGTGCGGGAGAATACCGGATGTTACAGTCAAGTATGCCCCTATTCATTTTCTTTTACTCTTCACTTGTATTACGTCACGAGCCGCATGATGCCGCCGCTAGACTTATCTTCTTCATCTTGTTTACCATTGTATTACATCACGACCGCTATCTAGCCGTCGCTAGATGACCTATTCTTGTTATCTCTGACTCATTCTGACTTGCATATGCCTGCCCTAAAGACGCTCCTACTAGTATATAAACCCACCTTTGTACTATGTAGTTCTCTACTTTAATCTTACTAGGTTTTACCTGGAACTTCCTTCGCTTAAGACCTCCAATCTTAAGACGTCTGAACTTGATTCAATACAAGGACACTCTCCTTGTATTGTCTTATTGAACCTCTGAACTTCGGTATATGCCGAAGCCTTGAACCGACCTTGGCCGATCACTCTTATTGAGTGGCCATACGTCAGAATCATCCTAGTTCGTAACAAAAGATTAAAGTCTTATTGATCCCTTGCGCCACCATCGCGTGCCGCATATCTGAAACCAAGAAGAAGAAAAAACCCTGGTCATCACGACAGATAGAACTCCAGGTCCAAACTGACGACCGCATTAACACCGCTGATCGGTGCACTAAACCTAGGCGCTTTACCACCACTACCACCCCTGAATCCCAAGATGTCTTCAAAGCCCGTTGAAATCAAGATCGGAACTCCTCCCATCTTTGATGGCGATAGAGACAAATCTAGAGGCTTCCTGATGTCATGTAACTCCTACCTCAACATTAACGAGAAGATCTATGTAGACGACAAACAGAAAATTATTTTCGTCACTTCCTTCATGAACGAAGGGAACGCCCGCTACTGGAAAGAAGACTTCCTCTCCCACGCACAAGACCCGCTTTATAAGCGAACAGATGGAACTATTAAGGGTTATGGGACTTGGGCGGAGTTCCTTGCTGATTTCAACAAAGCGTTTAAACCGCTTGATCCCGCAGGAACCGCCTTAGCTAAACTCCGAAACTTGAAGCAAGGGCCAGAGCTCCAGGATTACATTTCGGAATTCCTCATGCTCACCCAATGCTCCGGAATCCACGACGACATCTCGAAGAAGCAATTCTTCTTGGACGGGTTACACCCAGGATTGACTGCCCGTCTCTTCGGAACGGGCGATGTCTTTGACGATTTTGAGGCAGTCCTTACTACTTGTATCAATCTCGACAACTCCCGCCTCCAGTTGAATGCCATCAGGGCACGTAACCAACCCCAGAAAAAGAAGAACTTCGGATCTAGCCGATACACGCCCTCTAAAGACCCCAATGCCATGGTGGTCGATCGACTCACCGAAGAAGAACGTACCGAACACTATCGAACTGGGAAGTGTTTCAATTGTCACGTGGTAGGACACCTGTCCAGAGCATGCCCCCAGAAGAAGAAGAACGGGAAAACCCCGGTCTGTCGCAAAGAAGTCGAAAGTAGCGACGATGAAGAAGAAGAAGAAGTGGAAGTCCGTCGCCTCAATGAGGATTTTTAATGTGGAAGACTGGATCAACGTCAGTATCTTCCGATGTACCCATTAGACTTGTACGAAAAGTTGGTGAACGAAAGGAACTTCGAGTTCCACTTTCTCTCATTTCGAAAACTCATCTGAAAACCATTGAAACAACCGCAGTCGTCAACTCCGGAGCAGCCGGAACATTCATTTCCGAAGACTTCGTAAAGAAGCACAAGATTCGAACCCACGCACTCAGTAAACCTTTCAAGGTTACTACCGCCGATGGAAGCTACTCTAAAAGCGGAGCTATTCATCGCTATTGCGTCCTCACTGTCAAAATCGACGAACGAACCATGATCGGGAAATTCAATGTCACTCGTTTAGGACGAAGAGATCAGATTCTTCTCGGCATCCCATGGTTACGAGCGATGAACCCGGTCATCGACTGGGCCGCTGAAACCCTTGTCCTCTCGCGAACCATGAAGAGCAGCCAAGTCGAAGAAGAGGTTGACAAAGAAAGGAAGAGAGGCGCCCTTCCCCTTCTATTTCAGCCCGAACCGATCGATCGGTCATGGAAGAACTCCAAGCTTCGAAAGGAAGGACCCATTGTAATGAACCCTCCTATTTCCTATCCGAAAGCATCTATTGAAGAAATAACCGACGAAGAAGCTCCTATCCCTATCCCCAATCTACTTCCCATCCCAGATGACGACGACGAAACCTTTGATACCAAGGAAGACGTATGGACACAAGAAAACTTTGCCGCACCAGTGCGAGAAGTTTCCCTGTACGACCTTGATGACGATGAATTCTTAGTGGAATATTCCTCTGACGCATCCGAACTCCGGGTGATTACGAACGTTTCTATGGATACCCCTCTCACTTCCGACGGAACCAGTCATTCGGAACAGAAACCCATGGTCATACCCTTACCACGGCCTGATGAATACACGAAAGTGAGTAACAAAGCCCAACAGTTCGCCCTAGCTGCGGGGTTAGAACAGAAGAAGAAAACTTTCGAAGAACTCGTACCCTCTTATCTTCACAACTTCGCCGACATCTTCGCTAAAGACAGACTTAACAGTCTACCTCCTGAACGACCTGGCATTGACCACCATATTGAAACAAAACCCGGATTCATTCCAAAAACGTCGAAAATCTACCCTCTTTCCGTTACAGAGCGAAATGCTGTCAAAGCATTCATCGATGAGAATGTACAGAAAGGATTTATCTCAGAATCGAAATCGCTGCAAGCTAGCGGGTTCTTCTTTGTCGGAAAGAAGAGCGGAGACCTGAGGCCATGTCAAGATTACCGGTACATCAATGATTGGACGATAAAGAACGCCTATCCATTGCCACTCCCACTATCTCTAGTCGCACGGTTACATGGAGCCAAGTATTTCACCAAGATGGATGTCCGATCCGGTTATAACAACATCCGTATTCACCCTGATGATAGATGGAAGGCGGCATTCACTACTGAATTCGGACTCTATGAGCCGAATGTCATGTTTTTCAGTCTCTGTAACTCCCCGGCTACGTTCCAAGCCTACATGAACCGCACCTTCCAACAAGAAATCAACGAAGGATGGTTGGTAATCTACATGGACGATATTCTCATATTTTCGAATGACCTTGATGAACACCACGAACGGACCCGCTGCATTCTGACCAAAATACGGGCAGAAAAGCTTTTCTTGAAGCCAGAAAAGTGTACTTTTGATGCACAGGAAGTTGAGTATCTCGGAATGATCATCCGCCCCGGATGTGTCGCCATGGACACCGCTAAAACCGATGGAATCTGCGATTGGCCAATCCCCACCACCGTCAAGGAGACACGATCATTTCTCGGTTTCTGCAACTTCTATCGGAATTTCATCCCTCATTACTCTGATATCGCACGACCACTTATCGATTTGACGAAGAAGAATAATGTTTTCTCATGGTCAGCTCCGTGTCAAGACGCCTTCTCTACGCTGAAAGAATGCTTCTTGAAACAACCGGTCCTTCGTAACCCTGACCCATCGCGTCAATTTGCTGTCGCCACCGATGCATCGTTAGTAGCCACCGGAGCTGTCCTCCTTCAGACCGACAAAAACGGTGTCTACCACCCGTGTGGATATCTTTCGCAATCATTGAACCCGGCAGAACGGAATTACCAGATCTTTGATAGAGAACTCCTCGCGGTTATCCGAGCATTGACAGAATGGCGCCACTACCTGGAAGGAAATCCTCATCCAGTTATTGTGTTCACTGATCATATGAACCTTCTCTATTTCCGTACCGCACAGAAGCTTACCCGTCGCCAAGCCCGCTGGCAATTGATTCTCTCATGTTATGATCTAGAACTCCACCATGTCGCTGGAACCAAGCTTGTTGCTCCTGACGCCTTGTCCCGCCGTGCTGATCATATCCCCACCGAAAACGATAACGAAGATGTCACTCTTCTCCCCGACACCCTTTTCATCCATCTTCTTGATCAGGAATTAATGACGACTCTCGCAAACCCTGACCCTGATGATGCCGATCCCATCTTTCAAGCCGCCTCTGATGCGTTGAACGGACTTTGCCTTCCCCCCATGAAATCAGCCCTCTCTGACTGGACGATTAAGGACGATGTCTTATTCTATAAAGATCGTGCCTACGTCCGTCCCGCGGGATGCCGCGCTATTTTGGAACGGTCCCACGACCACACCACTGCAGGACATCCCGGTCGCTTTAAAACCGAAGAACTAGTGAAACGCGACTTCTGGTGGCCGTCTATGGGTACCTATATCCGGAAATATGTTGAGGGTTGCGCCCTTTGTCAGCAGATGATATCTGACACTCACCCAACGACCCCCCCACTCGTCCCTATCCCGTCCTCGGTCTCCACTCCTTTTGCCCAAGTATCCGTCGACCTCATTACCGATTTACCACCTTGTAACGGCTTTGATTCTATCATGGTCGTGGTAGACCATGGGCTTACGAAGGGGGTAATTCTTATCCCTTGCACGAAAACTATTACCTCAGAAGGAGTAGCCAAGAAGTTTTTCAAATACGTCTACCGCCGTTTCGGACTCCACGAAAAAGTAATCTCTGATCGAGGTCTGCAGTTCGTCTCTAAGTTCTCTAAAGCTCTCGCCAAGCTATTGAAATATGACATTGCCGCTTCTACCGCTTATCACCCACAAACAGATGGACAGACGGAGCGTCTCAATCAGGAACTCGAAACCTACCTCCGCATCTATTGCCGCAATAACCCCGAAGATTGGGTCGAACATATCCCTATGGCTGAATTTGTCCACAACCATAGAAAGCACGACTCTCGAAACGCTTCTCCATTCCGCCTCATGATGGGATATGAGCCAAGGGCTCTCCCTCATGTACTCCCTGAATCCACTGTCCCTGCGGCAGAGGAACGACTCCGAACCCTTCAAAAGATACGCGAAGAAGCCATCTCTTGTCATAACCTCGCGATGCAGCGAATGGCCGAACGATCGCATGGAAAGAAGTATCAGCCATGGAAGATCGGAGATAAGGTTTGGTTATCAGGGAAGAACCTCATCACGCAGTTACCATCACGGAAGCTTGCCCCGAAACGATACAGACCTTTTACCATTACCGCGGTGCTATCTCCAATCACATTCACACTCCAGCTACCCGTACAATGGAAAGTTCACCCCACGTTCCACACTTCCGAACTATCATCCTATCATGAAACAGAAATCCACGGTCCGAACTTCCATGATCCCCCACCTGACATCATTGATAACGAAGAAGAATACGAAGTCGAAGCCATCCTATCACATAAGGGAACGGGTAAATGAAGACACTATCTTGTGTCCTGGAAAGGATATTCTTCCGCCAGTAATGAATGGATTCCCCAAGAAAATCTCGATAATGCTTCTTCCATCCTCACCGCTTATAAGAAAGCTCACGGATTATAAGAACCCTTAGAAAATCCGTCATGTCTACTCGTCCCAGCCGCCTTCACAATCTCGAAATCTGCCTTGCCCAACTCCGTGTTCTCATATCTCATATAGATACTATGACCGATACCCTTGCTTCCCCCACCGTAACCTCAACCACCCTCACCAACGATTCCGACTCCTTGTCCCACTACTTCGCTGTCCTTGACGACATTGAAACCAATACCATATTCGAATCCGCTCTCCTTTCTGAACAATACGCTATCGAGATCGATAACCTCCTTGCTGAATGAGGGGCCCTCTCTAGCACCCTTCTCATTAACATTATCCGAGCAGCTAAGCTCGTTGAACGCACCTCCGAACTCCTCAACGATGAACGTATCAAAACGATCTTTCGTCATCTCCATATTCGTATTCGCAACATGGCAGTCCGTCTTATGCCTCCCTCTACCAAAGAGATTGTTAGAGAAGCCATCCACATCGTTACTGAACGAATTGCAAACAACCTGGTCGCCCGACCACCATCACCCCATGTTGCCGTCCCTATCCCACCTCCGGTCGAGACTACTCCCATTGAGCACACGCTTAATGCTATCGTTCCTCCTCACGTACCTAGCATACCGACTGCTACTACGCCTAACACAACGCAACCCGCTCGTATTCGTCCTATCCGCTGAAGTCCATCCAAGCTCAAGAGAGAGCTCTCCGTCTCCCCTACCACCCGTAACCGCATCTTACGTTCCAAGACCCCGTCCCCACCGCCCCAGACGTCTTCCATCACCATCGTGAAAACCAAAAACTGCGACAACTTCATATGTCGTAACTGTAACCTTGTCGGCCATCGTCACAAGAACTGTCCCACATACTTCTATCGTGTATGTCGCGACTTGGCACCGGGCCACTTGTCGGCCTTTTGCAAGGAACTTCGAGGAGAAAAGATTATACCCTTGGTTTGGACGGATGATGGTTTTTACGACACCCTCGCTAAATGGGAAGCTGATAAAGACGCGGAGCATGAACAGATCTCAGTCGAGGAAGACGAGAGGTTATTCAGTCAGTGCGCAGGAGACCGCGATGACTACGAATACGATCATAACTTTGAATGTTGAAATCGGTGACTTCAACGATAATAACGGGGTAATGTTACAGTCAAGTATGCCCCTATTCATTTTCTTTTACTCTTCACTTGTATTACGTCACGAGCCGCATGATGCCGCCACTAGACTTATCTTCTTCATCTTGTTTACCATTGTATTACATCACGACCGCTATCTAGCTGTCGCTAGATGACCTATTCTTGTTATCTCTGACTCGTCTTATCTCTGACTCATTCTGACTTGCATATGCCTGCCCTAAAGACGCTCCTACTAGTATATAAACCCACCTTTGTACTATGTAGTTCTCCACTTTAATCTTACTAGGTTTTACCTGGAACTTCCTTCGCTTAAGACCTCCAATCTTAAGACATCTGAACTTGATTCAATACAAGGACACTCTCCTTGTATTGTCTTATTGAACCTCTGAACTTCGGTATATGCCGAAGCCTTGAACCGACCTTGGCCGATCACTCTTATCGAGTGGCCATACGTCAGAATCATCCTAGTTCGTAACACCGGATGAGGAAACGGATAAGGAAATGGATGTGCAAAGCGAGTGCAAATGCAGAGCGAGTGTTATAACGAGGTCGGATTAAGGTCTAGTATAGGCAGATAACGATAACCATTGGAAACACAAAGTGCGCCCAAGTGGTGACTACTACTTTAAAGTAAAACCCAATAGCGAGGGAAGTACAGCAAAGGGGAGTAATAATGATGGAGTAGTAAGTCAGCAAACTTTATACTATGGAAATCGCATCGGAAGCGGAAGGGATAGGAGAAGTAAGCGCTATGAATACGTAATGACATGTAATAGTGCTGCAATGCTTGTTACAAACCACGAGGCAAAGGATATGATGTACCAATGAGGTGGATGGACATAGACGGACATTCCTGGATGATAGGCAATGCAGGGCGCTTAAGCACGAGAAGGCACACGGGAATGCTGCGCGTTGTGCGGGAAAGTAACGCGCTTATGGCGCGTTTTGTGGGAAAGCTGCGCATTGTATGTAGAATGACCAGAGACATGATAGAAGTCACATATGGATGATGGTGTAAGTTGTGCATTGAAGGCCAATTGTCATGAGTTGTGAAAAGGTGTGAAATGTGCGGATATGTGCCTGCAGAAACGCGAGTCTCTACACCGGTGCTATCTTACATATGACTCACTCTGACTCATTCCCCTTTGCCCTTACCACTAATTTGGCAGTCCTGCCCTCAACCACTTCCTACCTATATATACCAGTAGGGTATCGCTTGTATTCTCTAACTTGAATCTACTTGGTTCTACCTGCCTATCTGCTAGAAGCCTTAAGCAAGCTTCGCTTTCTCATCTTAACTTCTGTTGAGCTTGTCACTCAATAGTCTTGCTAGCTGAGGAACATGATTAGAGACATGCCGTCCTAATCACACCGATATCATGCTCAGGGCCAATGATGTCATTGTTGACTTGGCAATAATCCATCATGTCATCTGGGTCATGGACCCGGATGATGTTGTGCACCAGGCACAATGCAGGAGGGATACGAGCTTAGATGCTCATGGGGTAGAAAGGCAGGAGGGAGAAAATTCGGAAGTGATTCTTGAGCACACCAAAAATGCACTCAATAATGTTCCAGAGCATGGCATGACATAGATTAAACAATTCCTTGTGATTACAAGGCCTAAAAAATATCAGTATGAAAATCAGTCAATTGTAAGCTTGGCTCCTACTTGAAATGGCCCCTGCCCCATTCTGCTAGGTGATATCGCACCTTGCGATATGGTGTGGGCGAGGAATAATAGCAGCATGCTAGGGGGGAAGAGTGGGAAGTGGGCTCTCAAGTGCTCCTCTGGATACGAGTGGAAAGTCGTCCCAAGGGGGTTGCTACTGAGAAAGATTCCTCTAGTGAAAGGTGAGGGGGATCTATAATCAGCGGTTCGGTCTCAAAGCCTGAGTGGGATACAGGTGCAATTAATGCACTCAAAGGCGAAGAGCACTGACTAAAGGCGCCTAAACATGCTAATAGGGCGGAAAGTGCGGAAAAGCGCGCTTCAATGTCAAAGTGCACTTTGTGCAATCACAATGGAGTGCTCTGAGTAGAGGTGGCAAACAATGGGGGAATCAGGACTTTGATAGATGTGGAAGCAGACACTTAAGGGTGTCAAAGCGCCAATTGGAGAGAAACTGGTGTATTCAGATAGAAACTCAAGCTATACACTTTGATGGTAGTGGAACGGAAGTAAGTGACAGGAAAACGAACATGGTGACGTGTAGGTATGCTAAGTGAGTTCCCAGGGCTCGGAACTGAGTAGGGAGTACTAAGGTAAATGATGAGGTAAGTCAGGGTCCATAACAAAATATGATGATAAGTACTAGTGCCTGCATGATGGAGTATGAGTTCTGATGAAGGAAAAACACACCAATGGACCTTGGAGGACTAGGACAGGACATGCGGAGGACAGGTGATGGATCCTAAGGAAGTGCGATGGAGTGCACCGTAACGCGCCCAAACGCGCTGGTACACGCCAAAGTGTGCATTGCACAGAAGTTGAGTGAGAAGCGCATTGCAAGGATATTGAGTGCATTGTGAACAGGTGCGAATTAGGTGTTTCTGCTAGAGTTTAAAAGTCCAGTTAAGTCCGGTCTTTTGCCTTATTTGGAGGCAACCGGACCAGGACCGGTGTCTTCTTACTTGAGGGTCTTATATGTTGATCAGAATACAATGACTATCACAATTGTACTCTTTAAGACTAAGGTGCCAGCTCCTCAAGTTCACGGTCAATGGATTTTCTACTTCTCGGTTGATAATGTGGTGTTTGTGGGTGGCCAAAGGGTAATAAATTACTTCTTTGCTAGATCACTTCTTGATAGTAAAGGAGTAGTATATATTTTGTCAGGCTAACTGAAACCTAGTAGGTAATATGAACCTCTCTGTACTGAATGTGGCACAAATATGTAAACGATGGATAAAACAATAGATTATTGTATAGGCAATCCCTGTAAGATAGTATACAATCAATCTAGACTAAAAGAATACGATTGTTTTCAAAGGCAACTCGTAGGCCTTCACTTTCTTCGTGATCTCAGTGTTGAGACAGAAAGTGGGAAAACTCCTGACTTCAAATTCCTACATTCCCACACAGTTTGGGAAAAGAATGGAAGGGGAAAAACTTATATATTATGTGAGAATGGAGTCTTTATATACATTTTAGAAACCATCCTTACTAAGCAATGAGTCATCACTGGATTGGTAAGATTATGCTTACAAACCAAGCCTTTTGGTGTGCTGAATCAGCTGCTTACTAAAGTACATGAGTAAAATATTACAAAGCACTGTAAAATATTACAAAGCATGACGAATCATGACAAAACATGATGAGTCATGGAAAGTCCTTTCAAATCAGAATATTACCAGTCACATGACATGCTTACAAACATATCTGAGTGGCTCACTGATGTAATCAAGTGGCTGAATAAACATAAACAAATAATGGAAAGAGACAGAAACTAATGGAAACTACAAATACAACTAAACAAATAGAAACAAAGCTTACATAAGAGAGAAGTATATCCTTTGTACACTCCTCTACTCATCTCCTTTTACACTGCTATTTGTATATGTCATGGTATGAACTCCATACCATGCATGACACCGGTTGCCTGATTCCCACGATATCAAAAAGACCGGACCAGGACTGATAAAGACCGATATTTTGGTCTTTTTTGGTCCTGCAACCGGTTTTGAACCGGTTGCAACCTCAATCAGTCCAATAATAGTGTAGTACCGTTCAGGACCTTTCCAATGGTGGTCCGATCATGTAAAATGGTTAAGATTTGAGAGAGATATGAGCATTTTAAGAATACACCGCCCTAGAGCATGAGGCAAATATGAAATGTGTTGTGATTGCTCAAGTGGCTTAACAAAAGTTGTGCTTGAAGTCTAGACGAGTCTAGGACTGGTCTTATCTTTTCAATAGGTTCACACATAAGCAAGGTATAAGCTTAACAAAAATAGTTATCAGGCTCATATTTGAAATATGAAAAATATGAAAGTCATTATCAGGCTCGTCTTTGAAATATGAAAAATATGAAAGTCATTATAAGGCTTAGGTATCCAACACTAATTGTAGTCCTAGTCTAAATGACTCTATTGCTAGTCTTATCTTGTCAAACACTCAAGGTTTGGGCAAGTTATAAGCCAATCTTTAATTTTTACACCAACATCCTTCAATTTTGCAAGCCTTTCTTGTAATGCTCATATCTTTTTCAGATCTTAACCGTTTGACATGACCAAACCACCGTTGGAATCCCCTAATTAAGTACTACATTCCCACATGCAACCGGTTGCAAAAAGACCGGTCCAAACCGGTCCTGGATCGGTCTTTCTTTTTTTCTTGAAACAAAAAGACTGCAACTGGTCTTTTTCTTGGAGCAAGAAGACCGCAACTGCGGTCCAGTCTTTTGCGGTCCGGTTTTGGTCCAGTCTCGGTCTTTTTTCTGGTTGTGCAACCGGACTTTTAAACTCTACTTTCTGCGCATGCTCAAATGCAAGTCTCTACAACAGTATGAGTAACTCGTCACATGCTCCAAATCCCACATCTGCGAGATAGTATTTTCTGGGGGGAATATTGAAATCTTTGATCTGTGCATTGTAGTAAACATGAGCATCAGCCGCTGACCCCTCCCAACTACTCAAGATGTATAGAAACATCATATTGAACATACAGGCAACGAGGCAGTTCTGAGTTAAGGTACCCTTGCGATTGCGAGCAATGTCACACTCTTTGCTGTCAGGGTGACAAGCAATATGAGTACCGTCAATGGCACCAATGGTGTCAGCAAAGTAGGGATAATATTTCGAGTTTTGAAGGATCTTGAGAGGGGATGGGTCGTCTGCATTAGGTAGCTGAACATATGATTGATAGATAGGGGGGGATGCGAATGCAGTGAGTATGCATTTGAAATACCTTTAAAAATTCAGTGAGTTTGTCTACAGGATGCTAGAATTAACATACTTTGATATTGTGTCGTTGGAATGTTGAAACCGTTCACCAAGATGATGAATAGAGAGCCCTGTTACACTAGCATCCAAAAAGATAGCTAACTGCTCCTCAAGTGATATAAATTTTGAGTCGCGGCACCCCACATCACAAAGTAGAGATAATAGTACATGAAATACATGATGCCGTACACCAAGTTCACATCATATGCAATCTGGATGTCCTGTAAGTAGCTCGTTGACCCAACCCATTCCTGTGAGAATGGAAGTATGGTATGGCTGCTTGTCATAGTAAGATTTTGAATAGAGCTGAAGTGCTTGTGAGGCAGCATCTGAAACTGATACAGCCGTGCGAGAGGTAGTAAGGAGCATTTTCATTATATGCTCCAGCTCGAGCTCTGCCATTTCATCCAAGTCTACTTATGTTGACTGCAGTGGTACCGTCCAAATCTTCATCAGCAGTACTGTAGAGATACGCACCTAAGTTCATCACACCATCACAGGCCGAGCGAATCGAACCTATTTCATGTGACAGTCACACCCATATTGAGGTCATCAAACTTGAATTGTGACATGCGGTAAAAACACGAAAAAAGTCCTTGTACTGAGTATTTGAAATGCAGCGACAGAAAGGCTACTGGAAGGAGCAATTAAGAACTGTGTAGGTACAGATAAGACATCTTGAATTTTGGCCTCTGGGGCAACACCATGTAGATCAGACATGGTACAGATTCTGCAGAAAGTGAACTTGGGGTGGAATGCTTCAGACGGCATCCACATTGTAGAATGATTTAGGCTCACCAAACATTGGAGGATCCGCACTGACAGGACTCTGCAGCAACATAGGAAGAAGACATGATGTTGCCGAACGGAAGTAAAATTAGAGATGAAGCTATGCGAGTTGAGAATCCAAGTCTCCGAGTTGGGCGCGAGCATCACTGCACTTGTGGTCATGAAATGCTATAGAAAGAAATATGTCTTCCTGACAAGGCTTAAGCATCGGTCGTCACATACAACGAACCTATGTGCAACATGTCACACGTCACACACCCCTTCGAACTTTCGAACCTAATGTTCATTTGGTCACACCCAAATCGGGTCGAACTTAGGTGCGTATCTCTACAGTAGTGTCATCCTCAGATGAGTGGTCGGTATCACAGGCAAGGTCGTCAGGATTCATGGCGTTGACGACAGACGTTAGCAGCGAGTGTGATATTATCGTTATCGACTCATCAGCGTGACATCTATGGTCCTTACAAATCATGACAAAGCACGATTTCTCAAGTTCAGGTTAAGTGAGCAAATTTTGCGTATCCGAACAGACCCATAGTATGATAGTATATATGATAGTATGTCTTCTTATAAAGTCCTCGGATCTTTCGCCGACATTCCTGCTGTTATTCGTGTCAATGATACGAGTCTTGAATCGACCGTGTCGTTGTCTTTTCTGCATGATTGCAATGCAATGTGCCGCGAACTGTCGCCAATCATCACGGAGTGGCTGTAGAGACCACTCTTGGGCCGGTGCGCGTTCCTACTGTGGACGGTTAGTACAATTACCGACAGACCTTTCGACCCGTCTATCTGAGCGGATGCGATGTCGAGCTCGGTCGTGATTGGCTCGCATCTGTGAATGCGAAGTTCGACGTTGACGGGTCTCGGCTCCAAAGGCCTTCAGAGACGGACGTCGGTCGACTTTCTGGTGGTCATAGTTGGAATTTTCAGCCTGAAGGTATGTGTATTAGCGCTAATCATTCACACATGTCTGAATGACTGTTTATAGAGAATCTTTTGCTCTCCATCGTCTTCTATTGTTACAGACCGAGAAAAAGTTTCAGCTACCCAAGCGGGTTCTTCTGTTGTTACTGTTGATAATTTTTTGGTGGCTATGAAAAATTGTCTAGAACAGCTTTGAATGAATTGGCAGTTGCTCACGGCCTTCAGGTATTCTCGACATCATCTGTGGAAGATCTATGACGAGCTATATCTTAACACCTAAGTACAGGTTCTTGTGGATCTCCTTCATCGCGATTGTTCAAGGGGTGCGAATCCGTGCGTCGAGGCCTTGACGTGTCTTATGATGATAATCAGGCCGTGCTTTCTGTGAGGATAGCGTTCGGACAAAAGTACAAGGGAAGGAAAGGGAAAGAGAAAGAAAAAATTGGACTGACCGACTCTTTCGTTTCTCGACTCGCCTGATCACTCGCCTCCATCTCACGACTCGTCTAGGTTGACTTGCACCTTTTCACCGTCCACTGTATTTGTAGCATTGGCCTCCGTCTCGTTGTAGCACTCGCCTCCGTCTTACGGCTCGTCTGCCAGTGGGTTGCGACTCTTCTGAGTTGATCTTAACTTGTACTTATATTTGTAGCACTCGAAGCGACTCGTCTGGATTAAGTTGATCTCTACGATATTTGTTGCAATCGATTTACGTTGTGGCTCGAAAAAGCGACTGTAGCGGGCTCTGCCGCGTGCGGTCTTGCGCGTTATCGGGCTCACGCGTTCCGAAGCCGATTGCTCAAATTTCAAACTGCACTCTGTTTATTAAAACTCGTGGCTTGCATGACAGCAACGCAGGAAAACCTTCTGAAATTAGTGCCAGCACTGTCTCCACCGAGGGATATAAATTTGGACGCACGTCGCACTGACATGATTGGTCCCGCCTGAAACACCCTTCGATGTCTCATCCAGTCATATCAGAATTCGACATTATCTTTGCTGGAGGCGAGTAGTAATACATCTTGAATTGATAGTGATTCTCTTGACATAACGCTGTATCGCGGTTCAGGCGGTACCACAGCTTGTGTTGTCGCAGGTCGCCTGGCTGCATGGGACCCCTCGCTTAGTATCTTAATTCTCGAAGGGGGCCAACACACGCTTAATCAAGCTGTGCATGTGCAGCCTTACCGATTTACAAGCCACCATATGCCCACAAGTACCACCATGACATTCAACGTTGGAAATCCAAGTCCACGTCTCAACGGTCGTGCTCCGATCGTTTCGTGCGCCCATTGCATTGGTGGAGGGTCAAGTGTGAATAGTTCGTAGCGTTCTCGACTAAATAGCATGGCTCTGACTCGGATATGTTGACTCGGTCAGCTATGGTTTACACTCGTGCGCCTGCCTCAGATTTTGATGACTGGGGAGCCGATGGGTGGGAATCTAAGAACTTGATTCCCCTCATGAAGAAGGTTCTCGATTGAATCATCTTTGATTTCTCAAGCTGAACTATTCATTACTTAGCTGGAGTCATATGAGGTGCTGCCCGATCGCCCAACCCACGGGTACGGTGGACCAATCAAAGTGTCCTATGGTGGATGCAAACTAGGTGTCACCGAAGAGTTCATCCGTGTTGGCACGACGTACCACAAGAGGAAATATGTCGAAGACACTGATGATTTAGAAACATGTAACACATACAGTGTGCGCCACCTGATTTTCTTTTTCTATGTGTGGAGTCCGCTAACGAGATCCATTTCAGTCATGGGCGAAGTGAGCTTGTGCTCGTCATCTATTTGTGAATTGACCTCACAGATAAGAAGGTACATTGACAGGACAACCGGAAGGCGTTCTGATGCAGCCCACCACTATGTCTACAACCAAGCTCACAATGCAAATTTGCAGATATGGGTCGGCAAGCGCGTGAAGCGCGTGATCTTCCAGTGAGTGTTGTACAACAAGTTGGATTGCAGCCGTGCCCAACTGCTGATGTCTTTTTCGAATGAAAGAGATAAGCGTGCCGTAGGTGTCGAGTTCACCAGCGATCCAGTGTCTTGCCCAGACGCAGGTCAGTCATCAAGTATCGTAAGAGCATCGAAGCTTGTTGTTGTCACTGCTGGGGCGTTCGGCTCGCCAGCCATTCTCGAGAGGTCTGGCATCGGTGCCGAAGCGATTCTCAAGCGGTGCGATATACAGCAACTGGTGGACTTGCCTGGCGTCGGAGAAAATTATTGCGGTCCGTGTTCGACCATTTATTTCATAATGTTAACTTAGGGTTAAGAGATCACAACATCGTCTCTGTTCCATACTTTTCTGCTGACGGAGCTGTTACTATGGATTCCCTCTGGCGTGGGAAGGAGAGTGTTGTCCAGGGTAAGCATGTTCTTGTCATATTCTGAGTCCCTTTAACTGCCAGGGAAATATTATAGAACACCTGGCGCAATGGAAAATTAATGGCAAGTCACTTATTGCCCAAAAGTTGGTACAAAACCTTCAATGCTGGTGACGTATTGATTGGCGTTTCAGTGGAACCGATGCAAAAATCAAATGGCGTCCTGACGATGACGAGCTGAAAGCCATGGGTTCAACCTTTCAACCACGATGGAAGGAGTTCTTCCAGGACCGCCCAGACAAGGCTGTTGCAATATTTGCTCTTTCTGAAGGGTGTGTACACATTATTTTGCTTTGATGACTTACGAATGCTCACAATAACCAATAACCAGATACGTTGGGCGACTCTCGAGGAGTCTTCCTCCTCGCAATTACTTGGCTGCTTTCTATTTCACAGTACTACCCCCATCTACTATCCCGTAATCTTTGTTCTGAATTTTCCAATAGTTGTACCCCGCGTCCGCCGGCAGTGTTCATATCAAATGGGACGAGAACGGCCAGGAAGGAATCGACTTCAATACAGGCTACCTGGATGAGTGAGTCGGCAATTTCATCTCACTGAATACTACTATAATCCACACAGTCCATCCGATATTGTACCTCTTAACTTTGGGTACAAAAAGATGCGCGAAATTCTTCGACGCATGCCTTCATACAGAGGTGAAGTCCCCGCCGGCCATCCTTGTTTCCCAGAGGGAAGCGCTGCAGTCTGCAGAGAAACGACCGGTCCGGTGGACTTGAATGCGCCTGACTTAATCTACACAGCAGAAGATGACGAGGCGATCGATCGATACAATCGTGACTGCGGTATGTCGCATCCCTATCATGATGTTAAAATACTGAATCGATACTCAGTACAAACGACATGGCATTCGGTATGTACAGCTGGAACTTTCATGCTTTCACATGAGGTACCTGAACCTTGCATGTGTAGCTCGGAACTTGCGCCATGAAGCCGAGAGAAGATCAAGGGGTTGTTGACACTTGGCTAAACGTCTACGGCGTGACAAACCTCAAGGTTGCGGACATGTCAATTGCGCCGAAAAATGTTGGCACAGTGAGTGCTGGTCGGGGATCATTTGACGTGCTGTCTAAGCGTCTCTCTAGAACACATATTCGACAGCGCTTCTCATTGGAGAGAAGGCTGCGATGATCATTGCTGATGAGCTGGGTATTGAATGCAGACCATACAGTGAGTCGTCGGGGAAAAGTCCTCGATCGCGTCTGTGATAGGCGTCTTCGCAGGAATGATCATCAGTATGTACTTTACGCGTCGATCATTGATGCGCAATTAGAACGTGTCTCGAAATAGTGGGGACAATATAATGATTGACCCTCCGGCAAGGATCAGCACACTGTCGGCCTTTCCCTTACACGCGCATCTTGCGTGCCGGTCAGTGCTAGTAGCTTCTACAGCCGCTGTGCAGGAACCACACATATTGCCTTCATTCATCAGTTCCTTCATATTCCTGATTACTGCCGCCGGCAGCTTTGCAGCCTTCACAGCTTTGATCCCGCGTCCGCTCTAAATCTCGACTTTTCGGCATGGAATCACGGACCAAATGGTATGAAATTGCTGGATTCTTATCAGCTGATACACGAATATAATGCCTCCTATGGTTTCGATGTTTGCAAGGTACGAGTTCCCGTGGTCGGCGCTCGATTACAGGATATGGAGACAATGGTAGCAGATGGTGGTTTTTGGAAGTGCACGCAGGGTTAACAGGTAGATTGCCTGATGTGCACGACCTAACGAAGGTGTTTTATCTGTGTTAATCGCTGTCACATGAAAAGTATCAGTCAGATGATCGTCCGACTTCTACGATAGGCACAGATTTTGCCTTACACAAAGTAAAACTTGAATGATACATTTGTCACAGGGACGGCGGTCGCGCGATGATAAGTATACCAATTGAGGTATGATCGAGATTGGATATTGCCTTAGCCGGGTCGACGCGATGCAGACGTGTCTGCTAATGATCACTGAAAACCAACGTTCCCCGGGATGATATAACCTGTACTAATATTAATTACTACAAGTGCTTGCCGCTGTGCGGCTCCTGAAATTCTGTGAGTTTGCGTCTAGTACTATAACGGATTTTTTTATGCATTAGATATTCAATATATTGTCGTCTATTCTTTGCTGCGGAAATAGCATCAGAATCCTTGCGCATGTACATGTGAGCAATGAAACAAACTTTAACAAAGTATGTACGAAGCTTAGTTGCATGGAGATGGTACAATCACGCTATGTGTCGATAACTCAAATTTCTCGCAGTATACATAGCCATCTTTAGCAGGAGCAGAATTGTCTCCTCCTATAGTTCCCACGGCTACCATGTCAAGGACTCATGAGTTCTCTGATGATGTCATGAGCGGTAGGTAAAACCTCATCTACACACGTTCTGCGATTTACGCTCTATGAGGATGCGCAACTCCTCGCAAATTCTGATTTTTGTTGATGTGCAGAAAGTCCTCGATGCCGATGTTCTGTTCTACTTGTCCGCCAATGGCGTTATCCTGACAGACGGCAATGAAGGGTTCCTGTCACCAACTTATTTCCAGCGGGTGGAGTTTGCCAAGGGACGCTCGCCGGTACCAGGTTGGGAAGGCGCAGGACCAGTTGTACCACGGGCATCACTCGCTCAATCCTCACTATCCGCCCAAGGTCTTCAAGTTGCACAGGCAGATTTAACTACAAGTGAATCTACATAGTTTGCATTCAAAGCGCTGGCACGCTTTGTTTCAGTATTTTTCGATACTGGATGGCATATTATTCTCGCTCCTCCGCAATGTTTGGTCACTTCTCCATGTCTTGGAACTCTTCTTCCTCTAGAATTTTTCGTGACACCTTGCTTCGAGCACGAATCCTAGACCCATAGAAGAAAAGTACCTGGCCCCAATTTAATATTAACCTAACAGGTAGCTGGTTTTGTCTTACCCATGGAATGGGCACTAGCGCTGCACCTATGCATCCGAACACGGTCAGACCCCATCTATACGTCAAGCGAGCAAACATTTGTGTCGTGAAAAGAGGAAAGATTGATGCGGCCAAATTTCCTGGGGATTCATGGCATTAAAAAGGATGTGAGAGGCGTGCAGGAGACGAACTCACGACACAGGCTTTGGCATGCAATGGCTGACGATGCATATGTCCCATAGCTATGAGATTGATGAGTGTCATTCAACCGCGCAGGTCAAAAATATTTTCACCAGTCTGCGAGATACAAGAAGACCACCATGTAAATCACAAATCCGCCGGACATGAATATCTTGAGAAATGTCAGTCTCGCAACTGTGACGGAAATGCGTAGGACAAACAGTGAGACCGATTGCTGGCGCTATCCAATGTATTTCCGGTCTTGCTGTCCAAGCGTAGATGAATATCCCGATTGGTATGAAGAATGCCGCAACACAAGGAAGATAAAGACGCGCTTCCTGACGTTTCTGAGGATAATTTTTTCTAATTCGAACAGGTCGATGATCCATAGATGTGCAATGTGGCCAGCGCATGCTTACTGATATAACTTTTCCTGATAGATGTTGGCACAGTATCCAATGAAGCTCCCAACTCTAAGCCGGACAAAAGTAAATCATCGTCACGAGTTCCAGATTCTGTCGACTCACATGAGGGTGCTGAAAATAAATCCTGTGTTCTGTACGTTAAAACCGTAGACCGCCTGGAACTCGGCAGAGATAGACCTATACCTGGGTTAGACGGTAAGCACGACGATATGGAACGGCGTACTCTATAAGGGCAAAGACTACGCCCCATGTAAAGCCAATCCACAACTGCGTGAAAGAAACACTCCTGTTTAGCTCTGTCTCTAATAAGTAGCTGCAGAGCTTACGCTGAAACCCTGGACGATAGGCTCCGTCAGCAGGAGGTCTGAAAAAAGAAAATGTCAGCTGATATGTGTAGATCATCATCGGCGAAATTTGCTGACAAATTGGTCGTGTGCAGGAAATCTTGATCAAAGTGCTTAATTTCTGTTTTTCAATTTCTGCTTTCGCTTGGTATCTATCATCTCCTGTCTCTTTTCGCTTCTTGCTTGCCAGGCGGGTTAAAACTATGGTAGCGCGCGTTTCTTTCATGAGCAACACAACAGAGATGAAATAAGCCCCTGTAAACCTGCAGGAAAATTCGGTCAATGGAATGTGCGTGATATGTTCCAAGGGACTAACATAACATGAATCCACTGAATCCATCTCCATCCAAGGCGAGGATTTGCCTCTATTACACCAGCAATTACAGGCCCAAGGCCCGTTCCAGTCACAGCAACAAGAGCGAAGAATGCCATAGGTTGTCCACGCCTGTGAAGATAGCTGTAGCGATCAAACAAGTAGAAATTTCAAAATGCCCAACTCATGTTGCTTCCATACGTCGGCGACCGAACCACCCACCAAGGTTGCACCTGTTGAGCCGAATGCGCCCCCTAGCAGACGTCCAAGTATGACGGTCTGTATGTTCGGTGACCTGTAATAGTCTGTGAAACAGCGCCATGTTTGTGAAAAATGAACTTACAGGGCAATCATCATTTGCGTAAGCATGAATGCAAATGATGAGACGATGTATATATTCAGGCGACCGAATTCCTCCGTGAAGGACGAAGTGATGAGAGGAACTATGCCAAATCCGATTGACCACATGCTCAATCCGACAGTGGCCTGGAACTGAGTGCAGTTCAGGTCCTGCATCATCGACTGGTATCCCATCGAAAAAGAGGCCGCCGCTGCAGCTAGAGGCACAAGATTCTATCAATTCTCTAGTCGCTCCGTGGCGTAGATTAGATTACCGACTATCCCAGTGAAAGCACACGCCACCAGTGTGATCGTCCACTTTGTTTTGTATGAGAAATTCATGGGATCCCGCGTGTCATTATCCTCGAAGGTCACCTATTACTCATTAATAATATTGATTGAGCTGAAGGAACGAAATCGAAAAAGTACTTGCAAGAAATTTATCGTTGTCCTCGGACATACGGGTCATTGACGAAGGAGAGCTGATTATGCCATGTTTCTCTGAATCTTGTACGGTCGCCATGAGCTTGTGGTGAATGTCACAGGGCAATGAGGGTACGAGTAGGTATTCAATTGTATTTTCCAGCTATTTTATAAGTCTAATGGCACGACTTATCTCATGACTAGGAAAAGTCACGAGCCCGCACTGGCACAGAGATAGGCGATTGGCCGAAACCCCGTCTAGATGCATAGTAAGCTCAGGTTAATAATCTCGAACTATCCTGAGCCCGAGAAAGTACGACCCTGTGTGTGAACGTCAATGTGAATTATAAATCGGGTTATCGTACAGACCCAAGCCCACATTCACGTTGGCATTTGAGCTCGTTCGAGGCATTCCTAAGTATCCTGAGTGCGGACAGTGAAGACAGCGCTCTGACGGCGGTCAGGGACTCGGACACCGGCACGTTCGTCCGAAGGAGCAACATTTTGACTTTTCGAATCAGTGGCCAGGAAAGCGCTTCGCTCAATTCGGCAAAGTGGCAAATAGATGTTCCCGAGATCATGATGCGGGGCAGCCAGCTCGAGGTTATATGAGCCTGCGAACGAAGGTGGCTATCATGAAGAGCTGCTCCAAGACAAACTCTTAGGATGCATCCTACATGCTACTTACCTCGATTATATGTGTTCTCAAACAAGTCGTGCACTATGGCTTATAAACAGTTCATGCTTGGAGTGTAATCGCCAAGCGCGGGAGGCGCTCGGTGATATGTTTCTGAGGTAACCGATTTGGGAAGTGTAAGTTTGATGGAGGAGAGATCCTGCTCAGGACTCGGCCGTGATATGACAGCACACGTGTCTCTGTAAGAGGAAGTAATGCCTACTAGTCACCGCGTTCTGCAGCACTGAGTACATACAGGGAACAACTTGACAGACACGACGCAATTGTTTGCCAACGTCATACAAGGCCAAATAGAAGAACAAATAAGCTATTACGCAACGTCAGGCCTCGTTTGAGCTATCATCATATCATATCGACAGACCAGAATATAGACATATATCATATTAATTTCCGTATTGACATTCCTGATAGGGTGTGGTGATTCAATCACGGTAGATCTGCGCCCTGCATTGATGAGGTATTATTTCATTTTTTCGCCGCTTTGGAATTCTCAACCACAGATATCTCGCCGCGCGTATCAAGAAACTAGGACTGTTACCCATCGCAGGTCATTGTCACGGCCACTGGAAGACTTTGCCCTCGTCAGACGGGCCTCATGGATTACTATTGGATTACTAGTAGATTTGCTCTCAAACACCGCGCCACTTGAAATCCATTAGTAATATGTCCGTCTGCTCAGGCTGTCATGATGGAAAGTCGTATCCTACTGACAACAAGGGCATTTCTTAATGGTGCTAAACTTGTGCCGAGCCCCAACTCAGCGGGTCGGCACTATTCGGGGATTGCAAACCATCCATCGTTTAAACCCTGCAATCATAACACCAAGCATCCATCCAATTAACAAATTGGTCATGATTCGTCTAGAATTGACCCCTGGCAGTCAACTGCAATTCCGTGGAGGCTTTGAAAGTTTGAATCGAATAACCCTCTTCCCCTACTCCCACTTGTAAGTCGCATCCAAGTTGGTGATCTTTTTTTGCTGCTCCCTGTTGCCTGGACCACGACCTGTTCGCTACGGTTGCCTCTTATGTCACCGTTGAATGTTGCACTGGCATGACAGCTTCCATTGATTGGCAACGGGATGTATGGAACCTGCGCAATATAGCAGAACCCTGCAGGACCTCGGTTGTCAGCGAAGCCCGTTCGTCAATCGGGACAGAGCTTTGTTTATGTGATACGGAGCCCCTTTCTAGAGAAGTTCACTGACAACGTTGACATCCTATTGACGTTTTTCCCTGTTCTCTCCTGCCAATGGGCCGCAGGGTATTCACCTTGCCTATCACGAACGGTCACCAGTTCATTCTTGAATACGAACTCCGCGCAATATCCCCACGAAATTTTGTAAGAATATCAACGCCTGACTTCAATGGTCGTAATGATTCTATCAGCCCCTAGCCTAGCATGTAACCCCTGAAGCTGTTTATGTACATTCTTGTCTGTTCGAAGAAGTGTCATCTGCTTTTGTCCTATCTATGATCCCTTTTAAAATTTCTGTGAGAATGACAACTGAATGACTCTTTAATGAGCTCACTCAAACTCGCACAGGCTGTCCTAACCTTGATTGCCTCAGAGTTTAGCAATCCTCTGGGTGGTCTATTAGTTAAATAACTTGAAGATATATGATCTGAACACATACCCGACGATAATGATAACTCACTGTCTCCTCATCATCACAAGGATCAAGCGAAGCCTCTGTCATGCCTAATTGCTTGCCCCGTTCATCTATATCCTTGCAGGGATATTCTTTACTGCCTGTTTCGTCCCTGACCATGGAAAAGAAAAACATGGCGAACCACGAACACTGGTACATTGGTGTGTACATGGGTGCGAAATCGTCGATGACATCGATGAGCGTAGCGAATTGTGCTGCTGACATGTGTGTATCTTTGACGGTGTTGAGAACTTTGTATGGTCCAAACGCTTCTTCAGCTATGCGCTCAAGTCCACCCCATGTTCCAAACGCAGGCACCATGATACTGTTTATGGCTGCGTGATAATATTCACCGCTCTTTCCCGTATCTTGCATGGCGTTGCCGGAAGAGGGGGGTGCCGGTGATGTGACCTGTGATGTTACTTCGAAGCTCCTCATACCGCATATCAATGATGTGGAACTACCTGGCCTCCTTGAAAGCTTCACCCATCATTATATCGTGACGTGCAGCACATCACCCTCATCTTACACTGGTCAGGACTTCTCGCAGTTCATTCAGCAATGTTACTTTTACCAGGAAACAATTTCATAGACAGGTAGCGCCATGGATCCTCCGAAGCAATTATGTAGCACACCGAGCTTAATGGGGTCCTTTCTCGACGACAGAGCGGGAAGACCGTCCGCATCTTTTGAGATTATGTCGGAAGGAAGATCGAGTGTTCTTGGATGCTCTAGGCCCAGCCCAGATCTGCTTTTGATCAACGTTTTGCAGGCTTCGGGTTGTTGAAGTCCCCGATATCGATATATACAGGCAGGTGTATATCACGATGCAATGATTCTGCACGCTATCGCATAGGTTAGAAGGGACGGAGCTGCTGCTGCACGACATCCAGGACAAGGTCGTGTGCGAGTTAAAAGCAGCTGGTCTCATGAAGTTGCAGTCATTCTGCAAAGTTGTTCGGGATGTGAGCTATCACTTGGCGTGGGTTGATATGTATTGCATGGAGCACAATAACAACGTCGAGGTCCAAAATTCACTCAACTCTATGTCTGTCTAACCATGGCACCTGGCACTTGCTTGGTAATTAGGGTCAGAGTATCACAATGTGCTGTGAAAAATCACTTGAGTGTTGCGATACTCACTTGGTTTCTTGGAGAATTTGGACCATTGCATGATAGATGACGTTCCTAAATATCCGCAGTGACAAGTCGATAATCAAATGCAGCTTGACTGCGATGAGAGCCCGCAGAGTTAGTAGAACTGACGGCAGTGTTGCATCGATACTTGCAGGGTGCAGGATTCCTATGAGATGGATACAGGAGAGGGATTAGTGAACGATAAAAACCAAAACGAGTTTGCCCAGAGTTTGCAAAGCTAGGAACACAGGAAACCTCTAAATAAAAGTTCGAACACAAGTGTTCAGATAAAACTGGAAAGTCGGAAACCAAGGCGGAAACTCGTCCGTCGTAGCACTAGTAGCAGATTCAGCTGTATCCGATGCACACGTAACAGATCTCAGGAATCGACTGAGTGAAAAAGTGATATTGCAGTAGGCTCAATTTCGATAGAGAAGGGGCGATGCACGCAAACGGTGACCGTTCGGACAGGTTACATGGAAACCTGCTGGATTAGTTGCTCGGCATGAGAAACAAGGTATCATTCATGCTACTGTCCAGGATAGATGACATTCGCGACCCTAGTAATATTTGACGGGCCTCAGGCACTGTCAGCTGGATCACTGGACTTCACAAATTGGTGTCGGATGTGCAGAGGCGCAGGGGGTGTTATGCTGTCCAGGGAGTATATACGATAGCGGTGAGTATTCTTGTTGCAACCTTGACGTATGTGTGGAGACGAACGGGGTTCGTGTCCTAGGCGTCTATAGAAACACGAGGCAGATCGATGGAGTGAAACAGTATAGAAACGCACAAGACACACACCTCTGTAGCCTAGGAAAACGACACTTACAGTCCCTCTAAAGTGCATCTCGACCGTGCTCCACACCATTGACATCCAGTAAGATGTCGAGCTCATTCTAAGCACCGCACTCCTTCGAGTTTTTGAAGATTATGAGAGCGGTGTAACGGGAGCGGCAGTTTTTCCTCATAGACGACATATAGTGACAGGCTCGTATGACAAGACGGTTCGGTTGTGGGACTTGAAGACAAGTGTTGTGTTGAAGAAGATGGAGGGGGGCACCGCAGTGAGGTGCGGCCATTGGCGGTGTGGCGATGGTGAGGAGATTCCGAGCCTGTGCCACGAAATTCGGTTGCATCTGGTGCACACAGGGATCTTGGGAGTCTACGGGATGCATAGATGAAGAACTGATATGACGGTAAGCTATATGCACGCGTTCGAAGGAGTGACATGGTGATGTGCTGGAGTAGCTGCTAGACACGAAACAAAACGATATTCGTACGGTCATCAGGATAAATAGTCAGATTTTAGCGCTGGGGAGCACCGACTGCTTGATTGGATGCGATATGATGAATTCTGGAAGCTTTGGAGACAATAGTCGGACGCATATATGCACTGAGGCGCTGGGAGGGTATACTGTTGAGGAAGGCAGGTATGACAATAGGGAGCATTCTTGCCGTAATGGTGATAGAAGCGAACAACCTCGTGTCCTGGGCGTCTATGAAGTTGACGCAGTGAAACGGCATAAAACGCACAAAACACGCACCTCTGCAAAAAGACACCCGCAATTCCTCCAAAATCCACTTCGACCGTGCTCAACACCATCAACCTCCAGTAAAATGTCGAAGCTCATTCCAATCACCACGCCCCTGCGAGAGTTTAAAGGCCATGAGGAATGTGTAGATGCAGTCGCAGTTTTCTCCGACAAACGACGAATGGTTACGGGCTCACAAGACAGCACACTTCGTCTGTGGGATTTGAAGACAGGTGTTGTGTTGAAGGAGATGGAAGGGCATTGCACTGGGGTGTTGGAGGTGGTAGTATCACGAGGTGGGCAATTGATAGCAAGCTGTGGCAGTAATGAGGATGAACTCGGAGTGCTCGTCGTCTGGCACGGAGAAACTGGCAAACCTCTCACTCAATACACCGAAAGTATCTCGATGGATTTTTCTCCTGATGGAACAGTGCTGGCCATTGGTTCATGGGACGGAATGATGAAACTGTGGAACACCCAAACCTGGGAGCAACAAGGAGATCCGTGGCCAATTGAAGTCATCTGCGTTCGGTATTCGCCATCTGGAGAACATCTTCCCATCGCAACAAAGGACAATATTCAAATTTATAACTCAGGCACGAGGGAACGCGTAGCATCTTTCAAGGCTCACACAAGACTTAACTTGTCACTTGTGTGGACGCCCAATGGCACACGTCTTCTCACAAGTGGCGATCAATGCGATCCTACCATACGCGAATGGGATACAACAACCTGGCAGCAGGTCGGTGTTCCTTGGACGGATCACTCAGACTATATCCATGCCATCGCCGTTAATCCTGCTGGCACACTCATCGCATCCGTATCTCGTTCCAACCAACATGTCCATCTCCGACGGCTCTCAGACCGACAAACCATTGCCATCTTCAAGCACTCATCCTTTCCAACATCCGTCACTTTCTCCGTGGACGGAAAGCACATCCTCAGCGGAGGTAAAGATATGATGATCTCAGAGTGGGCAGTGCCTCGGGGTATCCATCCAAAGGCGCGTTTCCATACTCGACTCGCATAACGTAATTTGAGCGTGCTTTATGCAGATCCTCACCATCACGACAGCCCGTATTGCATGCATAAATGGAGACCTATTTACCACTGAAGAACTACTTACGCGAGATATCAACACCGATCCCAACAACCATATTTCCTACGCCCATCGCTCATTCGTGATGGCGCGAAAATGCGACTGGGACCACGCACTTGAAGATGCAATCAAGGTAACTTATATTGATTGGTCGGGCCCCCATACGAAAAGCTAACTCGACGGTGACATAGTCCATCAGCATTCAACCCTCATTGACAGGCTATATCTCCAAGGGAATTGCCCTCTGCGGAAAAGGCCATGTCCTGGAAGCGAGGGCAGCATTTGACGTTGCATTCATGTACACGGACCAAGATTCAGAAACCATCCATTTTCTGCTCTTGATCAAGGTATGTTACATTTGCCTCGCATACTCTCTGCTTCATCACGTATTTCAGGCCATCACCCTCTTCAATGCAGATCGACATGACGAGGCAATCCTGCTCCTCAAAGAGCTCACTACCGGCTGTCCGAATGCAGATACACGTGCGTGTCATATCGTGGAAGTGGGTGTCATGCAGCCATGCTGGTCATCAACGCTAATATCTGCGACCTCGCACATTAGGCATATCTACGTGTTCAACTAGGAATCAAAGCCTTGGATGGCGCACGTCACGCCGAAGCCGCCGATCACTTCACTGTCGCTGCCAACTCCAGCGCTTTCTCTTCGAAATCGGACATTCATGAAATATACAAGGACTTCGTAGTGGTGCGTTAAGATGATACGTACATAATTCTTTTCATTAGTAACTGAGTGTCTTTTCCAGCTCTTTGGCTGGGATCTCAAAATTTTGTGGCTCACTGCACACCAGAAACGGTGTGATGCACTCCTTCGGGCAGGTAGACCTGAAGAGGCCCTCACAATGTACCTAGACTTGACGGGTATGAGTGACTCAAATACGAAGGCCAGCTGCCTCGACTGGTCTAACGGCAAGTCTGGAGTCCGTAATTTCATGCAGGCCGTAATCCTCACCCATATTTTACTCAGCTTTCAAGAAACAATGCAGCTTGCTCTATCTTGCCGACGGAGATGATGCCTTCTCTGCAAGCGACTACGACAGGGCTATCGACTTATTTTCTGTGGCGATCGACCTCGATCCTGCAAGCGACACCATTTTTGCACACCGCAGCAAGGCTAAGCTAGAAAAAATGTTATGGGGGGGTGCACTTTTCGATGCGCTCAAGGTACAATGCCATTTACTGAGGCCGTTTCGTAGCCAGTGCTCACTTGTGCATGCATAGGTAATTGAACTCAACCCTTCGTCCCATATTGGATACCAAGTGAAGCACGAAGCGCTTCATGGCGCACAATGCTATGATGAAGCAGTCGAGGCCTTCCAAATGATGCTCTCCAAATTGAACGATGCCCCCAACATGCAAATACGAAGTAAGCCTTGAGCAACTCCATATATCAACGTGCTTAACTCTTTCCTCAGAGTTGCGCGAGCAGTATATCAGCCCTTCCGAATCAGAACGTATCATTCAAAAGGTCATTGACGTTGAATTCGACACCGCCCCGCTTCGTTTACTCGACACCGCCACGGGAATCTTATGTCACCGAGAAGCGCAGATAAGCACCTTCAAAACGAGCGCAGAGTACAAAGAGCTTCTGTCATCGACTATGAACCGCTCAGACCCCAAAATGGAGCGTATCGTAGATGTGGTGGCGACGTACTTCCGTTGTGTCATGCTATCGCATAGGTGGGAAGGGACGGAGCCCTTGCTGCACGACATCCAGGACAAGGTTGTGTACAAGTTGAAAGCAGCTGGTGATCTCATGAAGTTGCAGTCATTCTGCAAAGTTGTTCGTGATATGGGCTATCACTGGGCGTGGGTTGATACGTGTTGCATCGACCAGAATGACAACGTCGAGGTCCAAAAATCACTCAACTCTATGTTTGCCTGGTATCACCGATCAGCGCTGTAAGGCTGAGTGTGAGTTCGACGGGGAATTGTGAACAAAACGATGCGGAAAACGAGACAAGAATAGAGACGGATAGTTAGACGTTTGAGACTGAGACTTTCTATGAGGCTTTCGGTCGTACTTGGAGCGGGGATCTGACTCTAGGATTCGCTGTAGGTATGAGTGTACATGAGCGGTATATATACGTTTTCGAATGCTTGACTAGGCCGGAACGAGAACAAAGAGCATATGGTGAGGTGAGAATACTTCGGTGAGACAAGGAGATCGTGAAGTGTGAGCACAAGGTAAGGTAATGAAAGAGAATGGAGAGGGATGTATCCGCGTGACTCGGATACGAAGAGTAACGCTCTTCGCATCATTGAGTCACGTGGACGACTTCGAACGCATGGTCCGTTCGAGCGTCTCCGTTTGGAAGCTTGAGCGGCGTGTAAAGAATGTATGATCCTTACACCACCTCCCTACTTCAAATATCGACCATCCTCGGTCGATCTTCAAACTAAAGAAATTGTAGTATCATAGTTGAGTCGTTCGAAAAAAAATTCAAGAAATGAAAACGAGAAGAAAAGAGAAATGGAAAACGCATCTAATTTTCGTTTGCGAGGGTCCCGGCGAGGTTTTCGATATCGAGATACTGGGTGACGTCGAGAGAAGTCGGGGAGCGAGGATGATAAGGTATGAGTCGAAAAGCTGCGAATTTGAGCTTAGAAATGGCGCCGTCGACTTCTGCAAGACGATAGGAACCGCCCTTTGATCGTGAAACAACGACCATGGGTCCGAAATAGCGTGGTTTACATTTTGCGTTCGACGCGGCTTCGATCTTCTTGTTGAGGACTAGGACAAGAGAGCCGGGGGGAAAGTTATGATCATGGATTGTGTTTGCAAAACGTTTCTCAAAGTTTCGGATGGATGCAAAACGGCTGTTGACAAGTCGTTCACGAGCAACTGCAAGGTCCTCGTCTCGTTTTAAAAGTTGGCAAGCGCGTGAACTGATAAGGTCAGAGGTTGGTACTAGCGCAGAAATATCAGGGAGCAGGAAGGTGGCTTCGACGAGATCAAGGGGAAGCAAGGGCTCTATTCCGTGGGCAAGGTAGAATGGGGAATGACCAGTGGATTTTCGTGTAGTGACTCGATCGGCCCAGAACACATGAGGAATGATTTTTGGCCATTGTGTGATGTCGCCGTTACACGCTTTAACAAGGGAGTCCCGGATAGTTCGATGCGAGCGTTCGACGACTCCGTTCGCCTGGGAGTTATAGGCTGAAACTCGAATATGGTGGATCCCATACTTCTTTGCCAACCAGTCCACTGCTGCTATGAACGGCGTCCCGTTGTCCGTTACGATTTCTTCAATCACGCCCCATCTACAAAGTATATCCTCGAATAAAAATGCACCCAGGGTGCGTGCCGTTTCTGTTTTGAGCATGCGCCACTCTGGCCAAGCAGACAAGGAGCAACGAGCTTGGACTATACGGTCGTATCCATGTGACGTCGGCATGAACATAGTGTCCACATGTGTTTTTTGAAAAAGGGAGGCTGGCATAGTGATAGAGGGCGGGAGGACGACTTTAGTGACGGAGCGAGTTTGGCACTGATGACATGTCTTCAGGTACCATTGGAGGTCGTGGTCTAAGGATGGCCACCAGAATCGGTCTGCTATAGTTCGACGAGTTGAGTAGAAACCTTTATGGCCGAGTGAGTCATGAGTTTCATGGAGGATGCGAATACGGTTTGGCGTGAATATAACAAGCCGATGCCGTCCTCCTGACTCCTTTCTCCATAGACGATTGCCTCTAATGAAAAACTGGGATGAGCGTTTGACGAGCCGTGAGCGATCTTTGCTGGAAGTAGTTGAGGGGACAGAAAGGGTTTCTAGGTAGATTTGGATATCATGAAGTTCATTATCCAGACGCGTGAAGGTTTCTGTCGAGGGAATGTGGGAGTCGGACATGTGAGAGGTGCCTGCTGTTGTCAGAACGAGTGAGCTGATGCGGGAAGGCCATTCATCGTCCACTTCCTTCGCTACCCATATTCCACATCCTAAAATCTCATCAACCCACTCATCTACATCTTCTGACGTCTCTTCCTGGTCTCCTTCATCCTCAGGTGTCCAGGGACGACGGGACAAACCATCAGGACCGGCGTGTTTCGATCCTGGTACGTGCTTCAGTTTGAAATCAAATAATGAGACTCCCGCGATCCATCTGTTGATTGCAGCGTTGGGGTGTATATCTGGATTATGGAGCATGCCTTTGATATATTTTGCGTTGACTTCGGCAGTGAAGGACTTGAGGCCTACGAGCCAAACTTTAGCAGCTTTGAGAGCACGAAAGAGACCATAAAGTTCGATTTTCGCCTGTGAATAGCGAGACTCTCGCTCGTTCCAAGTAATTGAACCGAAACGCGCGGGACGACGTTGACCTTCAGCATCAAGTTGGTACAGGATCCAGCCGCAAGCGATATAAGATGACTCTACTGCTAAAATTACTTCGAGGGGCGAGGAATAATCGATAGGACGTATTGCTGATGAATGGATGACGGCTTCTTTGAGTATCTTCATGGCTGCTTGAGCTTCATCGTCCCAATTGAATTCGACATTGTTCTTCGTGAGGTTTGTGAGAGGTCGAGTAATGAGTGCGTAGTCCTTAATCCAATTGCGAACGGTCCCTGCTGTTCCAAGGAAGCTGCGAACTTCTGATTTCGTGGTACAAGGGGGCCAATGAATGATTTTTGAGACTTTGGATTCGTCAGGGATGCGGCCTTCATACGTGCATTGCTGTCCGACAACAATAACTTTGGGGACACACAGAAACAATTTCTTTGCCGATACGGTAGCTCCAGTGTGTTTGAGCCTATGGAGTACTCGATTGACGTCGAGGCAATGTTCCCAAACAAAACGACGGATGCCAGGGTTTTCAACGAGCACCTCATAAGTCCCATCTCCCTTCTCATAACGGGTGCGAGGGCCAAGAACATTAACGTCATCCTGGAAGTTCGGGGCGATTTCAATTTCATCTTGCAGGATAAAGGCAACATCATTCTGGAATACGGCGGGTGAATCTGTCCATCCTTGAGGCAAAACAGTGAGTCGAAAGGTTCCGAGTGGTGTTTGGAATGTGGTGATGTCCCTGGACTCTTCTGCTAGGGCACGATGATCAAATCCGACGAAGAGATCCATCATTGTGTATATGGCTCGGCCTGCACATTGCTCTGCGAAAAGTTCTACATAGGGCATGGTGGCTGCGTCTTTCACCGTGACGGAATTAAGCTGCTGGAGGTCATGGACGATTCGTACGGCTCCACTCTTCTTTGCCACGCAGAACCAACGAGACTGATATGAGGAGTTTGAAGCTTCGTAAACTCCGGATGCGATTTTTGATTTGATGAGTTTAATGACTTCGTCGCGGATACCAGGAGGAATGGGAGGTTGACGGTGTGCCCAAGGTACATGCTCAATGGTGGGGATAATCACGGGAGGGAAGTAGTCATCCCGAAAACGACCTTTCTCCGACTCGTCCCAAGCCAACGCTAACTCATTGTTCATTAGAACGTGTGCTGCAAGCTTTTGTTCTTCGGCCGACAGAAATTCATTTTGAAAGATGCCGAGCTCGTCCATTCGATTTTGAGTAAGCCACGTTCCAGGTAGGAATTTAGGGGGAGTAGTCGATAAAGAAGAAAGTGAGAGGAGTGGATTTTCAGGGAATCGACGGACGATACGTGCATGTGCTGGCATAGTCGTAGCTACAGGTTTGACTTTGTTTGCGACCTTCTTGTAAGCGAAAGTTCGGCGTGCTGGATCAATATTGAAATGCGCCTGAAGAAGGAATTCGGCAAAGGAGGAGAAGGTGAGACGAGATATGGGGATGGGTGCTACAATGCTCAAGGAAGGTGGGTGATTTGATGGCGTGATAGATATCCATCGAGCTTGTTGGTAGGAGGGTATGTCTGTCAAGCTTGTTGGTTTGATGGTGTGATATATATCCGTCGAGCTGGTTGGTAGGATGGAAAGGACTGCAGCAGTGAGGGCAAGGGATGGATGCGGCCATGGACGAGGGGACGTTTCGATGGTGCGGACATTTGAGTCGTTGGTAGGGTCTTGGATAGTAATATATACTTTGTCCGCATCTTCGGACTTGGATAAACGCACGAGTTTTTGCCAGGGTCGTCCTAACAGGAGACGGTAGGGTGCATCAGGCACGATGTAAGCATGTGCCCAGCTTTTGATTCCTTCGACCTCGATTTCTAACATTTCGACACATCCTCCCATCTCTTGGGCTCCTCCATTCGCCGTCTGCATCCGCATTCGAATCTCCTGGTTCCGAGGTGCGTTGGTCTTCCTCCAGATATCTTCCCTTATAACGACAATTTCGGAACCTTCATCGAGCAGCCCTAGCTCTGAATGGACTCCATTGAGTGTAACACGGAGTTCACGGAGAGGCGTGGCATGTTCGACCTGAGGGGGAGGGATGGCAGAGGTGAGGGCATTTGTTGAAACGACTGTGGTGGGTGCGGGAACTCGGTGCGTACGACAATGCTCTACTGCTTCCTTTCGTAGGTCTGGACTAACGGCGAGGAGATCAGATACCGTTATATTGGGCACTACCATCTCCAGGATCGTCTTGTAGATACGCTGGGTGGCGTTGGGCATGGCTGCCTTCGACTCGTAAGAGAAAGCTGGGGGTTTCTTCGTCACTACATCTGGAAGTTTGGGGATTGCTTCGATAAGACGTGGCAGGGATGGATCTTCCTTCGAATTGGGGGTAGTGGTGAGACTTTCCTTAGCCTTCGACCGCGTGATAGCGTTAACGTTTGAGTCTGCAGGGGTCTCTTTGTCCTCTTCCTCGACCGTGACTATGACTGCGTGATTCTCCGCTACCGGAACACACTGTAGGAAGTATGACTCGGATATGAAAGCGGAGGAGGGGATCTCAGTGGTTGGTTGGGGTGCTGCGTCACGTTGAGGGTTGTTTACTGGAATAGCATTGGGTCCAGTGGCAGGAGTCGAAGAGACAGGCATGGCATATCTCGCATCAATCACCTGCTGAAAGGTTTCATTTCCGTTTCGTCGTATACGGGACTTGTCCGGGAAGGCAAAGAACTGCCCGTCTCGGATGATTCGTTCCGCCCATAGATATTCACCAGCAATCGAGCAGACACGCATGACGTGGGGACCACCACAGAAAAAACATGTAGGGCCCATTTGGTGGCTAGACGAGGATGGAAGGGGAGGGAGGGGAAGGTATGATAGGGGAGCTTGAGCTGGTGCGGCACTGACAAGGTGACGCGATTTCGGGGATGGCCAAGCTTGAGCTGCAGTCGGCATTAGACCAGCAAGATGAGTATAGCAAACAGCATAAGCTGCATCTGCAATATCGAGCCCGTGCATCTTTCGAGCTAGATCATCGACTTCGTCTCTGGTTGATCTGGCAGGAATAGAAGGCGGAGGGGTAAAAGCGACACGTTTTGTCTGTACTTCCCGTCGCACATTTCTTCGTTCCTCTTCTTCATCAGAGTCCCAATCCAGACGTGATGGCTTGGATCTAGATCCATGGGTCCCACTTATCGTCTTGAGGCGATTGGCAATGGGTTCGTTTAAATCAGTATCAAACGCATCATCTGAAAAGACGAACTCCCCAGCCTCTAGGACTTTGTCAAAGTCCGGTGCCTCATTCCGCGTGTAGCCAGGTATCGTTAGCTCAAGACGTCGATCAATAGCCTTTCGTGCTGAGTGGGGCAGTCCTTGCCAAAAATACCGATCGCGCTCACGAGCCGTGATTTTTGAGTTGGCCTCTAGCCAGACAGCAATAGGACGAAATTGACGGTAGTACTGATGAAGTTCAGTTTCTGTGGTGAGTTCAGAATCGGCGCTGTTAAGAACAACGCGTTCCAAGTCTCGGAGCGTATAGCGTAATCCCCGTTTCGCTCGAGGGTACTTGGCCAAGATACTCTGTTTGAATACCCCGTAATCCTTACTTTCATATCCGATCAACGTGATCCAGAATTGTTTGGTACCGTGGTCCGTATACCGAACGATCATTTTGCATTTCTGCTCGTCAGTGAGGGAATAAGACAAAGCCAGTTCTTCGAAGATTTCGAAGAATTCCAGGAGTTCGGATGTTTCGCCGTTGAATGATGGTGCCTTGGTAGATCCAGGGCCAGGCATACCCGCGGTTCCTTTAGTAGACATGATTGGTGCGTTTATCGACGGGGTCGTTTTCTGAGGGGGAAGGATGGTGGTTTGGACAGGGAGCGTTTGAGACTGAACAGAAGGCAGTTGAGTTTGAGCGGGAGCAGTAGGGTATATTTGCTTGGGTGGCAGGGACTTTTGAGAGACGAATTCAGGCTTGGGGATAGGAGGGGGGAGGGTATTCGAAGGTAGTGTTTCGTTGACAACTGGGTTGATCGATATTGCAGGGAGTGTGGGCGTTTCCGGTTCGAAAATAGCCGGCCTAAGAACGAACGTGGGTTGGGTAGATATAGCAGGGAAGGGGGATTTTGAGCGCGATGGGAGGCCTACAGTATTGTCGTCAGATAGAGAGGATTCCGTTCGACCTTCGGAGGAGTCTATAACAATTCTAGTGCGGTGTTCTGTTTTTAGGCGAGTTGGAGTGACGATGGGTATATCAGGAGACGGTATGAGTGAAGTAGAGGGAGTGGTAGGAGCGTTATATGTGTTAGCGCGGTTTCGGCGCTTCTTTGGCGGTATGGTGTTTTTCGATGGGGCCAGCACAGGCAGCTTGTCTTGCTCAAGACGTAGCTGTGTGTTGGGGTGATAATACTTTGAAATGGTGAAAGGGGTGGTCGAATGACCGAATGCTAAGAGAAAGACTAGAAGATCAGTAATAGATCAGCGAATCAATCTTGTGGTGCAAGGGATCGTTCAAGAACAATTCCCTCGCGGTGGGCTCCAAAATATGTAAGGCTGAGTGTGAGTTCGACGGGGAATTGTGAACAAAACGATGCGGAAAACGAGACAAGAATAGAGACGGATAGTTAGACGTTTGAGACTGAGACTTTCTATGAGGCTTTCGGTCGTACTTGGAGCGGGGATCTGACTCTAGGATTCGCTGTAGGTATGAGTGTACATGAGCGGTATATATACGTTTTCGAATGCTTGACTAGGCCGGAACGAGAACAAAGAGCATATGGTGAGGTGAGAATACTTCGGTGAGACAAGGAGATCGTGAAGTGTGAGCACAAGGTAAGGTAATGAAAGAGAATGGAGAGGGATGTATCCGCGTGACTCGGATACGAAGAGTAACGCTCTTCGCATCATTGAGTCACGTGGACGACTTCGAACGCATGGTCCGTTCGAGCGTCTCCGTTTGGAAGCTTGAGCGGCGTGTAAAGAATGTATGATCCTTACAGCGCTTACGATCGTTTACCTATCGGATGTTCTGCCTTCGTCCAAGTCTGGCGCACTGGCAAAGAGCGCCTGGAACACCCGAGGATGGACCGTCTCAGAATTTCTGGCTCCTAAAGTCATTCTCTTCTACCAACAGGATTGGACTTTATATCTTGACGACCACTCCTCCAATCACAAAGAGTCTGTCAAGATCATGCATGAGTTGGAGGATGCGACGGGCATAGATGCGCTGGCTCTCGTCGCCTTCCATCCAGGGATGAGAGGCGCCCGAGAGAAACTTCGATGGGCGTCTACCCGTATCACCACTGTACAGGAAGACATTGCATACTCATTATTTGGTATCTTTGGCGTCCAACTACCTGTCCTTTATGGCGATAATAAACAAAACGCGCTCGGGCGGCTCCTGCAGGAGATCGTGGCTCGGTCAGGCGATATTACTGCCTTGGACTGGGTTGGACCACCATCCGAGTTCAATAGTTGTATTCCAGCCGACATTTCCTCGTATGCAGCTCCGCCATGCGCTCCGCCATCCTTGTCTGAAAATGAGATCCAGACAACGGTGTCTTCGCTGCGATATACCGTGGCTGTGGGGTTGGCTTCAAAACTCTACACCCTGCTTGACAACATGAGCGCTCCTCGATTTGCGAACTGCAGGTTGCATCTGCCTTGCATCGCATTCCGTGTCGCGGAAGTCAGACGGAGGCATGAGCCAGCCCCAGAGACTCGTTTCACCTATGAAGTCAAGGCAGACGGGCTTCATGACCTACTCATCACCACCGATAAGACGCTGGTTCAGTTTTCGCGAGCAAGGCCCACTCGACAGACCTTCTTACTTGTCCGTCCATGGGATCGACATTTCCTCGAGCTGCCTGATTTTGCAGACGACGCGGAGAGCATAGGAGAGTGGTCCGAGCCCGAGTCTCCGTTAGACGACTCGGCTGGCGATTCTCTAGTAGAACAAGAGTTGGCTGATTCGGAGTCTCACTCACGAGCATTGCGATTGATTGTTCGCCTTGGACAGCCGTTCGGCGCATTTTTACTAGCGCAGCAACGCGGTGGAGAATACAAGAGGATCGCGTCGGATTATGATATCATTGCACAAGTCAAAGACGTGGCGTCTGTTCATGATATGATGGATGTTAGGACCCTAGAAATATTGTAGTTGTATGTGTTTTTTCGAAGTCCAGAGATCTCAAGACTCAGAGTGGTTTTTGTTTGTACCGATAGCACTTTGTAGCCTCATTTATGCATTGACACATCCCGTAATTTTCACGGTGGGGACCGGTCATTCATGAGACTAGTGTACTTCTCGGTCTTACACTATCAATACGAGCCTCTCAGACCCCCTCGCAGCCCTGCAATCGCTCGATACCCTCGCTGATTTACGCCTCACATTCATGGCGCCAGGAAGCTATCATCATTTGAACGTTGATAGGCTGTCTGTGACTTCCTTGATGAGAACGACTTGCACTACGATCATGTGAATTTCGACACCAAGTATTAAATAGATCAACGCGACAAGTACTAGTGCTCGACATCGCAAATGTTGATGCCAAGGGTCGTGAAATGGTCGTATTGGAAGTTTCGTTAAGAGTCCACCGTCGCGGTGATAGTCGACCCGTCTACCATGATGTTTCGGGGTAGCAGGTCGTCATATTATAAACACGTCAAGGGGAGACGGAGAGAGGATCTCGTCCGAAAATGTTGGAGTGCAGAACAGCAAGAGTACTCCTCGATGAATTCCGCAGTGTTATCGAAGGTGCGGTGGGGGGCGACGATATCGGGGAAGTAGGTGTTACGGTATGGGCCTCCTGTCACAGATCCTAGCATTTGTGACTTAACAGACTGCAACTCCGTTAAGAGCCGAACGTTACATAGAGTTCAAGTTGCTAGCCTCGTCAATGAGTCGTCGTGCCTTTATGGGGCAACCAGGTTAGTGATTAGGACTCTTGGATGCATATAAATATGTATGCCATGGACTGGCGGGGTTACGAAGACGTCGAAAAGCTATTATTGTTATTCCCTGTCTGGAAGTTGCAGACATACCATGGCCTTGGACTAGTCGATGTCGATGCAGGCAAGTCTTGTATCGCCTGCCCATACCAGCATTAATGATGTTTGATATCTGCAACCAAAGATAATGGTGTATTACTATAGCGACTATACGGGCCGACGGCCCGCACAACAACCGTAAGCACCGAATAATAAAAACAATTACCAGAATCTGTTACTGTCTGGGGCAAAACCCTGCGCCATACGCAGCATCACAACGTTCGAGGTTAGGCTCGACCACTGCAATGAGACGCTCGTCAGTCTTGCACCAGCAATTAAGCTGCAGCAGCTCTTACCCCATTCCCGATTAACACTTCAGATCTTTGAGCCACCAACATATCCAACGCTTGCACCACAAATTTCTGTTCCCATGTGATGTCGAGATCGCGGCTGCTCTGAATCTGGTCCCAGTGCCCAGAGTTCCAAAGAGCCTCTTTCAGCTCCTCAACCCAAGCGACAGCGCCATTGGTCATGATATAGATATGCGTCAGCGGCTGTTCTGACTTGACGCGCACTTGTACAACTTTCTCGACGATTTGGTCGATTGTGGGAAAGCACCGCTGCATATACATCTGCATGTTCTTCTCGGATGTCTCGCCCCATCCGCCATCAGTGGGCCTTTGGAACCTGTCGGAGAACTCGGGGAACATATTGAACGCATTCCAGTTTGATGACCATTTGCCCAGGTGGACGCAGTGGTCCTGGAAGTCACCCCTTCGCACGTGTAGCGCTAGGAGGCCAGGTATTGGGTCTGTGTAGTTTTCCGTGACAGCCGAACCAGAGAGCCCTTCGAAGATGTGGCGATTTTGTCTGTATGCATCGTGTATTAAAGGCGACCACCTCCAGTGCGTCAATACCGGGGAATCCTTGAGGTACTTCCATATGGACAACATTCTCTCCTGTCCAAATATCCTACGCGAAGTCTGGCGTCTCCCACTAGTCATCCAAAGACGATGTGTATGACTTACAAGTACTCAAAAACTGGATGACTCTCCGGGCCCGGGTCGGAGTCGATTTCCACACACGGATCCTCAATCGAGTTGATTTTTTCGAGCCACTTCTCGAATATATACGACACTGGCACGCTTTCATCGAATGGTATACCACCATCGTTCACCTCCGTCACCTGAACGACTGTCGGATGGGGGCAGACTTTGTTGAAGAAATCCTTAGACACGGCACGAGGAGTGGTGTCGCCAGGTGGCATATCACCACCCACCATGACACCTAGAACAGTCAGTCAATGGGGCGTATACGCGGAAATTGACCATGTTGTACTTGCCACCCAATAATGCTGTCAGGGGAATCCGAGAGGGAATTAAATGACCATTATAATGCGAAAAGAGTGAACCATCTGGATTCCAAACGTAGTCATCAAAGACAAAACTACATGTCATCGAAAAACAAAATCAGGAATGTGGGAACCAAGCGAGGGAGCGCGTAAAGGAATAGGGACTAACGAGCGTCCTGTGTCATGTGCAAGCAGTGCATTCATCACATAGTCTTGCATCACATTTCCCCATCCTGATTCTGGGCATGGTCAACGCGTGATGAATCAAATTAAAGAGAGTATCACCCACTATCTGCATGTTTGGCTGACCAAAGATATTTAACGTCCTTGCTCGTTTCGTACTCCTTGTAATGCTCCAAATTTTGCTCCCGCCTTCGATAGCCCTCGTACAATGGCGGTAGTTGATCAGTGAAATAGATTCTCACAGTTTCACGGTAGTGAAGTGTTACAGGGAGCACGAAACACGATACGACGGCGAGGAGCAAACAGCGTGTACAACGCTTCGTCAGACCATAGGATGGCATGGGGATGAAGGGAGGAGTCCTTGAAGATGAGAAGCGCAAGGCGTGCCAGCAGTATCCAGATAGTGCGTCTGAGAATGTGAATATACACCAGGGAAAGAGGTAAGGAAGGTCATACAAGGAAGGCTTTAATCAGAATGCCGGACACGCTGCGCAACATACAGCCATCCTGATTGTTTCGCACAGCTCGTGTTTAATGGAGAGCCGCAACATTGTGGCATGGAGCAACCCAGTTTCTGATACCAGTCGACCTTGGAGTTAATGAGGCTGGCAGTACGGCTATTGCATTGTATGGCCGTTCAACGTTCAGCGCTTAGCTTCCGACAGCTTTCGACACTCGCGCTGAACATCGTAACGTAGTGAGTATGTGCTACGGTGTGCATGAGCATGATGGATCGGATCCCGAAATAAGTTTTTGTTCTAATTTTGTGAGTGTTGCCATAAATAATCAGAAATAATTATATTCTCTTCCGGTTCTTGTGGAAAAGCCCATGACCATTGGCTAAAGTGATTCTAATGATACAGCATGTACTCGAATAAATTCCAATTCCCAGACCATACTTCATCAAAAGACAGTGCCAGTGAGAAGAAGTGTTAGTAAGTAAGTAATATATACATATCAGAACCGGGGATGAACGTTTAACGTCCGGTCACCGGTCTATGTGTCCAACTACTTGCAAGCGTCCGCGAATCGTCCACTGAATGAGGGATACGATGTCAGAATATATTGTTGTCTTGTCCGGAACGGTCAGAGGAACTGACTTGTATTTGTTCTCTTGAACAGATGCGCAAAGGACCACAACTGAGTACTGAGTCGTAAAGTATACCAAAGCAGGTTGAACTGAGGGCTCCGGACTAGAAAATTATTTGCTGCAACGACTCGACCGCCAGAAATATCCGGTTCACGATGCAAATATGTACGCACGGTACTAGTGGTCATCACAGCTGGGATTGCTAGTTCGAGGAGACACACTAATACCAAAGGGACAGATGCAAGTGCAGACGATTGTGAAGGGTAAATGTATTTGGACAGACTTGAGAATTGGATTTTGATGCTACATACGTGCTTCTTTGGAGACCTTGCCTTTCCAGCATCGTCTTGGTTCTGACGCTGCACGCATAGCCTCACTTGGAGAGTTCGAGTCGTAAAGATCTTAACAAAAGTGGGTAGCCCTGTCGTAGCCTGACCTAGTATTAACATGTAAAACGCCTGGGCCTTAAGTACCTGAATCAAATATCCAGCAACGAGCGGATGATGAGATGATTATGTCCGCTATACCACCTAGAGTCAAAATGCCCTGCAAGCTAGTTCCTCACTTTGACAAGCTTGATCCGAAGTATCGAGTCGAGGAAGGCTGGGAAACCTCTAAATTGAATACAAGCGTTTAAATAAAACTGGGAAGGCGGAAACTCCTCCGTCGTGGCACTAGTAGTAGCGGGTTTAATACGCGGGAGGCCCGGGGATTCGGCTGCATCCGATGCACATGTAGATTTCAGGAGTCGACTAGATGAAAAAAGGGATATTGCAGTAGACTCAGTTTCGATAAAGAAGGGACGATACAGGCAAACGGTGACCGTTCGGAGTCTTCGGACAGGTTGCACGGAAACCTGCTGGATTAGTTGCTCGGCATGAGAAACAAGACATTATCCATGCTACTGTCCAGGATAGATAGCGTTCACAACACTGGTAATATTTGACAGGCCTCGGGCACTATCAGCCGGATCACTGAACTTCACAAATTGGATGCAGTGGGATACGTGTTAGATGTGCAGAGGCGCAGGGGTGTTATACTGTCCAGGGAGTACGACAGCGGTGAATATTTCTGCTGCAACCTCGATGGAGGTGTGGAGGCGAACGGGATTCATGTCCTAGGCGTCTATGGAAATACAAGGTAGGTCAATGGGGTGAAGTAGCATAGAAACGCACAATACACTCACCTCTGTAACCTAGGAAAATGACACCTAAAGTCCCTCCAAAGTCCATCTCGACCGCGCTCCACACAATTGACATCCAGTAAGATGTCGAGGCTCATTCCAAGCACCGCATTCCTTCGAGCTTTTGAAGATTATAAGAGCGGTGCAACCTTGTGGCAGTTTCTCCCGATAGAGACGTATGGTGACAGGCTCGTATGACAAGACGCTTTGACTGTGAGACTTGAAGACAGGCGTTGTGTCGAAGAATGTGGAGGGGCATTGCAGTGAGGTGCGGGCATTTGCGGTAAAACGATAGTGAGGAGATTCCTAGCCCGTACCACGAAATTCGGTTGTATCTGGTGCACACAGCGACCTTGGGAGTCTACGGGAGGGATCGATGAAGAATCGATATTATAGTAAACTATATGCATGCGTTCGAAGGAGTGTCATGGTGATGTGCTGGAGTAGTTGCTAGACACGAAACACAATGATGTTCTGAATCATGCAGTCATGCAGGATAGATAGTTGAATCAAAGGGCAGGGAGGCACCGACTGTTCGATTGGTTGCGATGTGATATATTCTGGAAGCTTTGGAGACAAGAGTTGGACGCATATATGCACTAAGGCGCTAGGAGGGTATATTGTTGAGGAAGGCGGGTATGACAATAGAGAGCATCCTTGCCGTAACAGTTATAAAACGCACAATACACACACCTCTGCAGAAATACCCACAATCCCTCCAAAGTCCACTTTGACCGTGCTCAACATCATCAATCTCCCGTAAAATGTCGAAGCTCGTTCCAATCACCGCACCCCTGCGAGAGTTTAAAGTCCATGGAGGTCAGTTGAGAGCAGCCGCAGTTTTCCCCAACAAACGACGAATAGTTACAGCCTCGAGAGACAACACACTTTGGTTGAGTGACTTGAAGACAGGTGTTGTGTTGAAGAAGATGGAGGGGCATTGCAATGAAGTGTTGGCATTGGCGGTATCACGAGATGGGCAATTGATAGCAAGTGGTGACATAAATGGAGAGGTCATTGCCTGGCACGGAGAAACTGGTGAGCCACTCAAGCGGCTCACCCAACCCATCACAGCCCACGTGTGCTCAGAATGGAGCTTGTGCCAGTGGCTGGATTTTTCTCCCGATGGGACAATGCTGGCCACTGGAATTTCACCGGAAGGAATGACGAAGCTGTGGGATACCGAAACCTGGGAGCAACAAGGAGATCCAATATTCCAGTGTAGGGATGATGTCGACGTTCGGTATTCGCCATCTGGAGAACTTCTTGCCATCGCAACATCTGAGAACATTCAAATTTATAATCCAGGCACGAGGGAACGCGTCGCATTCTTCGAGGGTTGCTGGGCACTCGTGTGGACACCTGATAGCACACGCCTTCTCACAAGCAGTGGCGATCGTACCATACGCGCATGGGATCCAATAACTGGGCAGCAGGTCGGCGATCCCTGGACGGGCCACACTAGTACTAGCACTATCTATGACATCGCTGTCAATCCTACTGGCACACTCGTCGCCTCCGCAGCTGATGATGTTGATGATGTCCGTCTGTGGCGGCTCTCAGACCAACGAACCATTGCCACTTTCAGGAATTCATTCCTGCCATATTCTGTCACTTTCTCCGAGGACGGCAAGCACATCCACTGTGTAGGTCACGATGATGGTATGATCTCAGAGTGGACAGTACCTCAGGGTATTCATCCAAAGGCATGTTTCCGCCCTTGACTCATACCATAATCTGAGCATGTTTCGTGCAGATCCTGGCCATCACGACAGCGCGGGATGCATGCATAGGTGGAGACTTATCTACCGCAGAAGAACTACTCACGCAAAATATCAACACCGATGCGAACAACCATACTTCCTACGCCCATCGCTCATTCGTCATGTCCCGAAAACGCGACTGGGACCGCGCCCTTCAGGACGCAATCAAGGTGAGATTTGCTGACCCATCATGGCCCCCTTACGAAAGGCTAACTCGATGGTGACATAGTCTATCAGCATTCAGCCCTCATTGACAGGTTATATCTCCAAGGGAATTGCCCTCTGCGGTAAAAGCCGCATTCGAGACGCGAGGGCAGCATTTGATGTTGCATCCATGTACACGGACCAAGATTCAGAAACCATCCATTTTCTGCTCTTGATCAAGGTATGTTACAGTTGCCTCCCATACTCTTTCCTTCATCACGTATTTCAGGCCATCACCCTCTTCAATGCAGATCAACATGACGAGGCAATCCTGCTCCTCAAAGAGCTCACTACCGGCTGTCCGAATGCAGATACACGAGCATGTCATATCGTGGAAGTGAGTGTCACAGCAGCGGGTCATCAACACTAATTTTTGCAACTCGCACATTAGGCATATCTACGTGTTCAACTCGGAATCAAAGCCTTGGATGGCGCACGTCACGACGAAGCCGCCGACCACTTCACTGCCGCTATCGACTCCGGCGTTTTCTCATCAAAATCGGACATTCATGAAGTATACGAGGACTTGGTAGTGGTGCGTCAAGATCATGTGTACGTAATGTTTTTCATTAGTGACTTAGTGTCTTTTCCAGTTCTTCGGCTGGGATCTCAAATTTTTGTGGCTCGCTGCACACCAGAAACGGTGCCAAGCTTTCCTTTCCGCAGGCAAGCCAAATGATGCCCTCGAATCACACAAATCTATGATGGACAACATCGACGAAACTACGGTGGCCAGCTGCCTCGACTGGTCTTACGGCAAGTCTGGAGTTCGTAATGTCGCGCAGGCTACAATACTCACCCACATTTCACTTAGCTTTCAAGCAAGAATGCAGCTCGCTCTGTCTTACCAACGGAGATGCTGCCCTTGCTGCAAGCAATTATAACAAGGCTATTGATCTATACTCAGTGGTGATCGACCTAGATACATCCAATACCGTCTTTGCTTTTGCAAATCGTAGTAAGGCAAAGTTGGAGAAAAAGATGTTGATGGAAGCACTTCTCGATGCGCAGAAGGTGCGATGATACTTGGATCGTTTCGTAACTAATGGCTAACTTTGGCGATACGCAGGTAATCCAACTCGACCCTTCGTCTCATGTTGGATACAAGTTGAAGCATGCGGTGTTTCATGACGCACATCGCTATGATGAAGCTATCGTGGCCTTCCGAACGATGCTCTCAAAATTGGATCATGCTCCCGACACTCAGACACGAAGTAAGCCCCGATAACTCATACGTCAACATGCTTTAACTGTTTCTGCAGAGTTGCGCGAGCAGTATCTCAGTCCAGCCGAGGTGGATCGTGCTATTCGAAAGGTCATCGATGCTCAACTTGACGATGCTCCGCTGCGTGTACTCGACACCACCACCGGTCTCTTATGCGATCGAGAGGCCCAGATATGCACCTTCAAATCGAGCATAGAGTATAGCGAGCTGGTTTCATCAACATTCACGCATCGAGATATCCAAATGAAGGACGTCGAAAAAGCGGTGATGTCATACTTCCGATATGTCATGCTATCACACAGGTGGGAAGGGAAGGAATCACTGTTGCAGGATATCCAAGGCAAGGTCGTTTATGAGTTGGATCCGGTTGTTGGCAGCATCACGAAGTTGCAGTCCTTCTGCAAAACTGCTCGTGATTTGGGGTATCGCTGGGCATGGAGCGATACATGTTGTATTGACAAAAACAACGATATTGAGCTCCAAACATCGGTCAAGTCCATGTTCGTCTGGTATCACCACTCCGCCCTCACAATCGTATACCTCTCGGATGTTTCACCTTCGTCCAAGTCTGGCGCACTGGCAAAGAGCGCTTGGAACACCCGAGGATGGACCATCCCAGAATTCCTGGCTCCTAAAGTCATTCTCTTCTACCAACAGGATTGGACTTTATATCTTGACGACCACTCTTCCAATCACAAAGAGTCTAGCAAGATCATGGAGGAGTTGGAGTATGCGACGGGCATAGATCGACGAGCCGTCGTGGCCTTCCGTCCTGATATGACAGACGCCCGAGAGAAACTTCAATGGGCGTCGACACGTATTACCACGTTGCAAGAAGATGTTGCATACTCGTTATTCGGCGTCTTTGGCGTCCGCCTACGTGTTGATTATGGCGAGAAGAAGCAGAACGCACTCGGGCGGCTCCTGCAGGAAATCATAGCTCAGTCGGGCGATATCACTGCCCTGGACTGGGCCGGAGAATCATCAGAATTTAATAGCTGTCTACCAGCCGACATCACTGCATACGAAGCTCCACCATGCAGGCTGCCATCTCTATCCGAAGAGGAGATTCAGACATCGGTCTCCTCGCTACGAGATGTTGTGACTCTAGAGTCGGCTTCGAAATTATATCAGACACTTGACTACCTGAGCGCTCCCCGTTTCGCGCACCGCCGGTTGCATTTGCCCTGCATCGTATTCCCAGTCACAGAAGCCAGGCGGAGGCCAGGTCGATACCAGGACACACATTCATATGAACTCAAATCAGGCGGGCTTCACGACCTGCAGATCACCACGGAAGACAAGTTGATCCCGTTCTCGCCTGTAAGGCCGCCGCCCGCCTGGCAGACAATCTTGCTTGTTCGTCCATGGAGTCGCCATCTCTTTGAGTTGCACGGCTCTGCAGACGATTCACTCCCTGCACAAACTGAGCCGATTTATTCGGATTCTCACTCGCGAGCATTGCGATTGATTGTTCGCCTTGGACAGCCTTTTAGTGCATTTTTGTTAGCGCGGCAGCGCAACGGGGAATTCAAGAGGATCGCGTCGGATCATGATATCATTGCACAGGTAAAAGACACGACATCTATTGACGACATGATGGACATTAGGACACTAGAGATATTGTAGTTCAATGTGCTGAATCTAATTATCGTGTCTGTCCTCTTCGATTACTTATATCTCCTTATAAAGTCTTCGGATCTTTCTCTGATATCCCTGCTGTCATTCGACTCGATGATGCGAGTCTTGATTCGACTGTCTTTTCTGCATGATTGCAATGTGCTAAGACCCATCAACTGGAACCGAACTTTTCTACAATCTATCTATAACATACAAGGGAGGAAGTATCGACCATCATAGGCAAGATGTTGAGAGCGCGCAGGCAGGTTTAGAGGAAGTGAGTGGGTTAGAAAATGATGGGGTGCGTAGTAACTACATAATATCTTTCGCTTTGCTTACATTTTGTTCTAGGACCAGAATCACTTCGGACCTCATTCTCCACTCAATGCATTGCGGTGATGGTGGTAATACAGTGCTACAAAGTTTGGCTGACATCTAGGTTGGCCACGATCACCTAAAGGTGGCCACGGATGGCCTTGGGCTCATACCTATAAAGGTGTCGTCAGTCTCATCTCGAATTAACAAGCAAACAGAATACGCACGGCTCCTCCAGGTATTTTATTTCCTCCGGGGTGAGCTCAATTTCCTCAATGATACTCTCCTGCAACCTCTGTACAGAGCTGATACCTACGATGGGACTCGACACCTTTGATGCAACCCAGGTCAGCGCAATCTGGCTCATCTTGCAATTCTTCTTCTTGGCAAGCTCTTCGACACGGTTGACGATAGTCGCGTCTGCACTGCTCAACTTTTTCTCCCAAATAGTTCCCTTGGTAGAATTGAGACGCGTCGTCTCTGTGCCAACGGGACGGGCGAGCACACCAGAAGCTAGAGGAGCCCAGGGTATGACACCGATACCGTTGTGTTTGCAATAAGCGAGCATTTCTCGTTCCTAAACGTAATGTCAAACTGGAGAGCAAATGTGGTGATTTTTAGGAACACACCTCCTCGCGGTAGAGTAGCGAGTACTCATCCTGCATGCTGACGAACGTTGTCCAACCATTGCGAACGGCCACGTCATTCAACATAGCAAACTGCCAGCAGCGCATGGAACTAGCACCGATATAACGGACTTTACCGCTCTGCACGAGGTCGTGAAGTGCTTTCATGGTCTCCTCAGGGGTGACTGAAGGGTCGAAGCGGTGGATCTGCAAGAGATCGATGTATGGGGTCTCGAGACGAGCAAGGGACGCGTCGACAGCATTGAAGATTGCAGCGCGAGACAGGCCAGATTGGTTAACGTACTCGGGCAGCTTTTTGAAATCGGGCATGAGGAATCCTTGGATGGAAGGATCATTGGCGACGAGACCATTGCACTTGGTGGCGATTATGATCTGGGGGCGAGGAATGTTGTACTATAGAGTTCATGCGATACCATCAATGAATGTAAATTTAGGACATTATAAGCCACACCTTTTTGATGAACTTAGCGATGAGGCGTTCTGACTCGCCGTTTGAGTAAATGTTGGCGGTGTCGGTAGTGTTGACACCAAGGTCCCAAGCAGCCTTCATGATTTCGATAGACGGCTCCTCGTCGAGGACCCAGGACTGTAAGAGGTTGAGGATGTGGTACACCGTGAACGGAACAGAAAACAGTAATCACGTACAGCCCATTTCGACGATCCGAAGCTCATCGCACCAAGCTATGAAGAATGAATATTAATGAATGGTGAGTGCTACGCGCAAGCAACAGACGTTTTCTAACTTACAATTGGTACGGAGACTTTAAGACCAGACTTGCCAAGGGAGCGGTACTGAACTTTAGACATTGTGTTGATGAAGAAGATGACGGTTCAAACGTTCACGGGCAGTTGACGACTTAAACACCCCTGTATTTAAACGAGGCGCTAATACCTCCGGTTAACGTAGTACATAGGTTGCATAACTCAGTTTTGTAAGTAAGACGGGTGCTTACGAGTGCTCGATGACATGGGTAGCCAATACTCTCTGATATCAATTATTATAACTGTACAGTAGTGTTGCGATGCGTCGGATACGAGCACGTCCGAGCGCAGTCATCATCGTGGAAATAGAAACTAACTGCCGATCAGCTGAGGTTGCAGCGGCAACCATTTTAAAAAACAAAGGAGCTGAGGTGGAGTACATCATGTACATGCGTACGCCAAAGTGGAGCAGAAGGGGGGTTCGGGTGGAGCCCGCACATGGCGACGACACGAATTGGTTCCGCGGCATCAAACGCTCCGTCCTTACAATAAGTAGATATAAGCACGAGATCCCGCCGGCGATAGCGTCCACCACGTCATGCATTGCTGTATTGTTGCGTTCTGTCTCTTTCCGACAGCTCTTTCCGTCTGCTGCGTCATGCTGTGTTGTTGCGCATCCATGCTCCATCTCCTTTTTGCAGCGCTCACACATAGGAAGTTTGGACATTTTACCTTTTGCAAAACTTCAATCAAAAGCAAATCTAGGGCTAGAGCATTCTAGACCTAGCCTGGAACGCTCTGGAGCGCTCTGGATTGCATTTCGAATGTGATTTCACTAGTGGCAAAATGTCGAAACCCCCGCTGTGTCAGCACCATGGCGACCTCTGCTTCATTTCGCGGCGTTGTCGGCCTTCAAAACGGAAGCAGGTATCAGATTGATAAAAATAATTCCTGGCGCTATGACGGATTCAATATCAACAATCATACCTATAAAAAACCGAAGGCGAGTCCTTGTTTGTATAGGTAGAAATTAAACCTATAAATTGTTCTTGGGTCAAATAGCGTGCTACAATCACATGACGCAAACAACTAGCTTGTCGTCGTCATCGGCTGGTGCCATGGTGTAAAGGTCATCACAGTTTAGTCGAGTCAGTGGAGCTTGCGTTTTTGACCACCGTAGAGTAGTAATCGCTTGAGGGGTTCCAGCCGAATTCGGTGCAAATATCGTCGAACATATCTGGAATGGCAGATTCCTGCCGCTTAGTGCCATCGGCAGGTCAGTCGTTACATCCAAGTTTCGGATAGGTGAGAGCTCGCAGAGGGTAGTAACAATGACGACCGTGTTGCATCACTAGTTGTATAGTGCATGGTTCCAATGAGGATGAATTCAGGAGCAGATTGGCGAAGCAGCAAAATGAAACCAGTTGGCGGAGCTGGGGACTCAGATGAGCGACGAGCAGAGCGCTGGGAGCAAGGTTACGACACCTTTAGAAAATATCATGACATAGGTGACGGATAAAATGCACATGAGGCGCGCACACGCAGATCTTGGGGTGAAGAGGCGGCATTGCCATATCCATGCGTTCAGACACGTTACATGGCAATGTACTGGAGTAGTTGATGGACACGAGAAACAATGATATTCATGCGGCCATCCAGGATAAATAGCATTCGAGCGCCTGGAAGTAGTGACTGCACTATCATAATCGAATGGGTGGGAAGGTGTGGAGACGAGAGTCGGACCCATGTACGCTGCAGAGGCGCCGGGAGAGTATGCTGTCGAGGGAGGTGGGTGTGACAATACTAGTGAGCATTCTTTTTGTAACAGTGATGGCGAACCGCCTCGCGTCCTGCGCGTCTATGGAAACGAGGCAGGTTAACGCAATGAAGCAGCATAAAATGCACAATACATGCACCTCTGCAGCTAAGTTAGAAAAAACAACCACAATATTCCCTCCAAAGTCCAGCTCAACGGTGCTCAGCACCATCAACCTCCAGTAAAATATCTAGGCTCATTCCAAGTACCACACTCCTTCGAGAGTTTAAAGGTCATAAAATGCAATTGCAGTATTCTCCGATCGAAGACGAATGGTTATGGGCTCGGACGACAACACGGTTTCTCTCTGGGACTTAAGAGAGGCGTTATGTTGAAGAAGGTAGAAGAGCATAATAGTATGGTTTTGATATTGGCGGTATCACAGGATAGGCATACTGACACCGGTGACCAGCCCGTCCATGAGGCAGGCCGTCGACAGACTAGGGAATTCATAGCAAGCGGGGATCTGATAGGAGAGGTCATCATCTGGCGCGGAGAAACTGGAAAACCACTCACCCAACCCATCAAAGCCAACTTCAGTCACATTCGAATATCCTCACTTTCTGAATGGTACACACGTGCTGTTGCCACTGTTTTTGGCCTAGTTAACAGTACTTCAGATCCGCATCAATATTGGACTGCCTCTTCATTAACATTCCCCCCTGTTATTTGAAATACCGTACTGGGGCTCTGTGGAGCTCAGCCTAGCTCATTCTGACAGCTACTAGCACTCAGGCACACCCGGGCCCTATGAGCGCGATATGGTGGTGACAAACCAAATTTAGACTGTACTAAAGCACTTGAACAAGTCTTCCTACCTTGTCTAGCTATAACATACGTTGGGTATTGGTTCTCGGTTCCTAAATACTTACCAGTCGAAGGACCGTCCAGGTCCAGGACATGTAAGAGCTCGAGAGAGGCCGCAAATAGCTTCAAGTAATAAGTTATAATTACAGGTGTCCCACGAAACGGTAACTTTCATTAGCTACCAAGTACAGGAATCCACCATCATGAGCTGAATCGAGATTAGTGCGCCGTCGGCTTGAAGCACAGCAGTGCGGTGAGAGGGACATCTGCACACAACTGTCAGTGGTCACCATGTACGGGGTCACCGCGTTCTATTGTCAGTTTGTGTGATATATCGGGTTTGGACGCGCTGAAAGGACGATGCGAACTTGAAGGTACACAGTTATTGATTACGTACTGACTCCCATCATTGCAGGAACAGTGGCTCCTGGTAGTTACCCTTCCGTGACCGGCATATCAGTTTCATGCCAGTGCTCGCTAGTGAGTCTTGGTCAACTACTGCCATGTCAGAGCTAACGGCTTCAAGAGGCTTTCCGAGTCAAACTTGAATGTCCGGACTGCTTCATTTGACATGTGGCATGCGCTTTGGTCCGCTGAAAGTGCGAGCGGCAAACTGCCAAGGTTTCAAATCCAGTGCCACGATGTTCATCCCTTTGGTCCTATGAGGCACATCACTGCATGAACTTTCCAGGTTGCTTCTAACTGCAACTATCCGATCACGGTGCGTCGCTTGTTGTCAAGCTTTGGTTGACTCAGAGCCACTAACTCCTATACGAAAGACTGGACATTTGGTATATTTTTCACGATGTCACGGTGCACTGCCCGTCTTTTCGCGCAACCAGAGTGATCTGTGGCCGCACTAGCAACCCAAACTTTAGCTCCACTGACTCTCGACTTAAAATGCCACCACCACAGGCTTGTTGCTCGATCCGAATATAAGAAGTCAGCACACGATTCGGTTTGTCTATTCCGTTACCTTCGAGTTGATCTCCACGTCCGCTGCCAGGGTTCAGCAGCATAGTTTATATCACCCTGCTCATAATGTTTCTCCATACTGTCCTCGCTGGCTGTCTTCTTGCTTCGTCACATGCAGTGTCGATAACTTCAAGATCCAACTCTGAACTCTTGCAGCGTTCGCCCCCTAGCGCGCCCCCGTCCACAATCGGACCTGTCGCTGAACTTACTATCGTTAATAGAGTAATCGCGCCCGACGGCTTTAATCGGTCGTGAGTTAATGCTTACATGTTCCCCTGTATCTCTTTATCTTCCTCCTGTACAGGGCTACACTCCCAGGAGGGATTTTCCCTGGCCCTATCATCATGGCGCAGAAGGTTCGTGCGAGCATTTTATTCATGTCTAACGCTGAATATTTCGAAGCATGACAACTTTAGCATCAATGTTGTGAACCAACTACATGACGAAGACATGCCTTTATCGACGAGTGTAGTATGTACTTTACTCTTTCTACCACCGTAAGGTCTCTGATGCCGTTCAAAGCACTGGCATGGCATTTACCAAAAGAAGACGAACTGGGCAGATGGTACCTCGTTCATCACTCAGTGTCCGATCCCTCCAAATGGCTCTTTCCTCCACCAATTTAGCGCACCCAACCAGACGGGAACCTATTGGTTCGTGCTCCCCATTTTCTAAGGAGGAACAATACTAAAGCATGTCGTACGGCAGGTATCACTCGCATTTTCACACCCAATATTGTAAGTGTCCCTGATTATCTTCGCGACCTTTGCTACACAACTTTACGTCCAGGTGATGGTCTTAGAGGACCAATTATCATATATGACCCTGATGATCCACACAAAGACTTGTATGACGTAGATGATGGTTCGTATCCTTGCTTTCACGTTTAGACCGATCATTGACTAGTGTTGGCACAGAGAGCACAGTACTGACGCTTTCCGACTGGTACGAGTTGGCTTGTCAGCCTTTTGCATTACGAATCTTACAAGTTTCTTTAGGTTTCACGAACCTACGACCGTGTTAGATAAGGTCATCGGCCCCGTCACCGACAACTCCACCCTCATCAATGGTCTGGGGCGCTACCCTGGTGGACCCATGTCGCCTCTTTCCGTCATTAATGTCGAGCAGGGAAAGCGTTACCGGTTCCGCATTCTTGGTCTTTCTTGTGACGCATCATATAACTTCACTATCGATGGCCACAACATGACCATTATCGAAGCTGATGGCGTCGAAACTGTCCCTGAGCTTGTGGATATACTTCCGGTGTTCGCTGGCCAGCGCTACTCCGTCGTCGTCCAAGCGAACCAGCCTGTGGCTAATTACTGGGTTCGCGCACAACCCAACATTGGAAACACAACGTTTGTAGACGGCTTGAACCAAGCCATCCTCAGGTACAAGGGTGCGCCCGAGGAAGATCCTACGAGCTCTGCTGGACCCTCCGTCTTGCCATTCAACGAAGCATTGCTTGCATCTTTGATGGGCATTCCGGCCCCTGGTGTCCCTGAGATTGGCAAAGCAGACGTCAACATCAACTTAGTTGCCGGTAACGTGAATGGCCTCTTCACGATCAACAACGTTACGTACCATAACCCTCCGACGCCGGTTTTGTTACAAATGCTCAGCGGGGCTCAACATCCTTCGGATTTGTTGCCGAATGGAAGCGTATACGAGCTTCCACCGAACAAGGTAGTAGAGATCACCCTTCCCAACACGGGTCTAGCTCCTGGCGGTCCAGTAAGCACATCCTGGTACTTTTCACTCCTATTACTCATCATCGTTCTAGCATCCTATGCACCTTCACGGAGTGCGTCGTGCTTTCGTTTTCCGTGTCATTCCCCGTTCTAATGCAGCTGACAGCACAAATTTGCCGTTGTTAGAGTTGCAGGCAACAGCACACCAAACTTCGTTAACCCAGTCTGGAGAGACACCGTAAGTATGGGAAACGAAGGGGATAACGTTACTTTCCGTTTCGTTACGGACAACGCTGGACCATGGTTCTTCCATTGGTAAGCATATATTCTCGTTGTATTCCATGATACGCCTCTCATGATGTGTTTACCAGCCATATTGACTTCCATTTGAACAAGTGTGTATGCAGTAGTAATATTTCAGCTATGCACTGACTTCTCTCTAGCGGTTTTGCGGCGGTCATGGCCGAAGCTCGGGATCAACTTCCGATCGTCGCCGCGAGTATTCCAAGTATGAGTGCCGTGCTAGTTATCTCAAGCAAGCTAACTGGACTTCCCAGATACTTGGGCCTCCCTGTGTCCTACTACAGACGACCCGTATACTGAATCTAACGGTATCTTCAATACGACCCTCACATGATCGTGCGCTATTGTCGAGCACCCTAACTCTTCTCCGACCGCTTCTACGCGGTAGGTACAACCCTCTTTAGATTGCTACCTCTGGTCTCCAAACGATTACCTATACACATGTCTCCTCCACACCGTAATGATGTGTTGTCGAGCACTTTATTTGCTTTCTTTTCATGTAATAACTTATCTGTGTAGATTATTGGGGCGGGGGCATGCAATACGTGTAATCCGGCTGTGCAGTAGTATAGCTGTGCTGTCTCGAGGGGGTAATACATTGACCTATTATGGTCGTTTCCGCTCATCGTTGGACTGAGTATTCAGGCTAGTGCCTATGGCAGTGTGCTTACCAGTACGACATCACCATAGTTCGAGCAACGAGTCTAAGGTTGCCATGAAAGCTGGCTTTGCTATTGGCAAGCTGTCAACTACTGATAGCTGTACTACCCTAGTACTATGCAGCTGTATACATATATGCACGTCACATATTAGACACATAAGCACTCCTTGCTTCGTGAACTGCAAACTCCATTTCCCTTGCACTGCTCGTGTCACGGAAGTCAAACGAAGGCGTGGTCCAGCCCAGGAAGTTGATTTATGGTATCGATCATGCAGCACCTAGTAGCACATGGTAATTGGGGTTAGTGTTAAATATCGTGATCCTCACTTACTCTCAGTAATCCAAGGATTGGGACTAGTCATTCCGTGATAGTAGAACTCACTTGTCCAAAAAAAAGGAACTGTTCGTAACGCATTGAAGGTTTGAATACAAGTAAGGCATCTGTCGGCACCCTAGTATTACAATAAAAGGACACTATTTACAATCAGCGAGATCTTTTCCCGTCTTTGAGATCCGAAACAGGGCATTTAACTAGATGCGCGATCCATAAACATCTTCTGGCTCAACGCCAGCTTGGCCCTTGCGAGCATTAGCCTGGCCCCACCTTGAAAAAGGTGAGTAAGTTAGAACATAAGTAAGCTGGAAATATACTTCTTAATACGGATGCTTTCAATCTGAATGAAACCCGTGGTATCTGTCGGCTCAAACCCACCGAGCTCGTCCATGGAGGATTGATGCTCATCATACAGACCCTATTAGAAAGTGGGTAAGGAAACGTGAAAGCCATGAATCAAATTCATCACCTCATCAGAATACCGGCCGATAACAACGACATTGCCCTTGTAGAGCTTCAAGCGCACTGTTCCGTTGACGGTGCGCTGACTCGCTGGAATAGCACTGGTGACGAACTCGCGCTCAGGGGTGAAGAAGTGCCCATTGTAGAGAATGCGGCCCAGTTCAATAGTGACGAACTGGTCACGGAGAGCACGAACATTGCGGTCGAGCGTGAGACCTTCAATGTCCATATGCGCGACACGTAAAATAGTCGCTCCAGGCGACTCATAACAACCGCGAGACTTGACGCCGATGAATCGGTTTTCGACGATATCGATACGGCCGACACCGTGCTTCCTCGCGACAGCATTAAGTGCGAGGAAAATGTCGACGGCGTCGGTTAAAGGGGCTTGGTCAGCGATAACAACCCTTACAGGGAGACCAGCCTTGAATTCAATTGAGAGCTGCTCAGGCTCCGCTGGTGCATCCTCGAGAGACGCGGTGAGCTTCCACATGTCATTTGGTGGTGTGGTGTTCGGGTCCTCGAGGATTCCTGCTTCGTAGGAGATATGGAAGAGGTTCTCATCAGTTGACCATGGTTTTGCGGCAGTCTGTTGCACTGGAATTTGCTTCTCCGCCGCGTATGCAAGTAGTGCTTGACGGCCAGGGAAGCGATTATAGAACTCTGGACATCAAATGTTTAACGAAAATTTGTTGTGCTCAGGAAACAGAATCACCAGGAAGCCTCCAAGGGGCGATGACCTTAATATCGGGCTTCAGACCATAAAAGGCAAGTTCAAAGCGAACTTGATCATTCCCTTTGCCCGTACAGCCATGTGAGACATAGCTTATGGAAGGTCATTGAGCCGAAGAGTGAAAAATGAAGGCGGGGCTTACTCGCAACCTTCATTGGCTGCAATGGACATCATACCGCGAGCAATAACAGGACGAGCAAGAGAAGTTCCAAGTAGATATACATTCTGATTATGACAATCAGCACATGTTGAATGCCCGAAGACTGCAATTACCTCGTAGATGCAGTTTGCCTGCACAGCAGGGTAAATCAACTGTGTGACGAATTCGCGCTTGAGGTCCTGCGAGTTGAGGAACAATAAGCGACTAGTGGCGAGACTGCCCAGACCGCTGGAAGAATGTCAAACCTCCAAGAAGAATTTCTTTGCACCAACACTAAGTGCTTTCTTTCTAGCCGCTTCGAAGTCCTGACAAACAGTTGATTAATAATAACACCAGGCTTTGTTTAGTTTTTAGTACCTCTTCCTGACCAACGTCAGCCATGAAAGCGTAAACTTCATAACCCTGCTCGATCAACCACGCCAGGATGCATGAGGTGTCTGCAGATCTTCACGATTATTATGATCTCCTTGCCAAGACACGCGGAGAGTTGATTTACCAAGACCGCCAGAGTATGCGAGCAAAACACGGCCTTGCACAGGGGGTGACATGATTGCAATCGTTGATAAAGCTTTAAAGGACAACAAAAGTTTTCTTTGCAAAGTCGATCTCAGACGACTAGCAGGTCGTCGGTCTTTTAAATGTGAATCTGATTATTATCGCGATGATGATCTGCGAAGGGGTCGATCTTTTTTACAATGTCCACGCATCGACAACCCCCTCTACCTCAATAGCCGCGGCGTTTCATTTAAGTAATAACTGTGACATTCGACTGTCACAAAGCGCGTGCTGAACAGACGCCAATACCTTTGTACCACGCCGGCCACAGCTTCACCTACAACGTAGGCCAGCAGCCGTTCCAACAATAGCTTAATCACTAAACACAGTATGGACACGGGTCTCCTCTGGGGTTGGGATAATCTCCATTAACTATCATTCCAGCTGTCAGAATCCCACTTCATTATGAATCCACTAGCATTTGAACGTGCACCTGGTCCATCCCGGCGTAACAACGGTTATCGTCGGCCAAATCCTATGTCAGGAGATGCACCATCTAGTTCAAGGACTGGTCAGCGACGCAAGAAATCACGCTCCCCGGACGCGTGGAATCCTCAGTCCCAATTTGCCGCGCAAAGATCTGAGCCAGCTCAACCCGAAGGAGGAAAGAAAAAGAAATCGACAACTCCCCTGCCCTTCGATAGCAGGCCCTTTCTTGCACCACTTGACGATGTCAATTTTGAGAGAGGTCGCAAGCACAAGTCCAAATCACGCCAGCAAGGTCGCCAGGCAGTGGAGCACCCTGCTACCGCATCGGCTCTTGCCGCAGAGAACAAACCCAGGAAAGATAGGTCCAAGTCGAGAGACTCGGCCTGCAGACAGATTTCGAAAGCCTCGACATCCGACTCTGAGGGTGTCCAGGCGCTTGTGGACCTTCACCTCGAATACCAGGGTTCGTTCTCAGCCGCTGAATTTGCCAAGCTTAAGCGAGAAATTGAAACGTGGAAGAAAGTGGGTACATGCACATAACGACCTTCATCGTCTGACCAAGGACATAGGTAGCGAATGACAATAAGAAGACAATTAAGAAGCAGAATAAGGTTCGTGTATGCGCGCTTTCCTTTGGCATATTCGTTTACAGTGTGATACATAGATAATCGAAGAGCTTCGCCAGAAAGCAAGTGCAAGTGAGAAGGTCAGTGTAGCCACCACCTATTAATCCATACACTTAATCGGGAGAACATTCATGCAGAAACTGAAGGAGACGGAAAGTCAAGTGAGCAAGGCACAAAACAAGGTGAAGAAATCTGAAGATGTAAGTCTTTGTGCGACCGATACGCGTGATGTTCTTGAACTTTTACTCAGGCCATCAAGAATGTCGAAACGAATGTTCAATGCCAAATTTGCATGGAGCTGTTACTCAAACCATATGCGTGAGTCTGCACTCCCTCGCATTAATTGGGAATCACTCATGATTCCTCTAGGTTGTCACCATGTGGCCATGTTCTTTGTGTTGCATGTCTGCAGGAGTGGTTCAAGAAAGCACCCCCCGGCGACGATGAAATGTACGACGACGACGATCCTGATTATCTACTTTTCCGAAAGAAGACTTGTCCATGCTGTCGTGGTAACATTCGTAATCGGCCCATTCCCGTTTTCATCGTCAAATCCATTGCATCCGCGTTGTTTAAGGTTCGAGGAACATCTCCCAACACTTCATCGCCCACTACTGGATCCCCTCCCGCTGACGCGGATCCATGGGAAGGTTTATTCCCGCCTGATGACGAAATAGAGGACTATGGGAGCGAGGATGACGATGACGATGACGAAGAAGACGACGATTGGCTCGATGAAGATGTCTTCAGTTACGGCACGGGCAGTGATGAAGACGCATATGGTGGCGACTACGTCTTACCTCAGTGGGAACCACCAGCAACCATTATCGACGAAGAGGACTATCTCTTCGACCATTTGGGCCACAATGACCTCAACGTCCTTCGGCGTGGTGCTACGCTTGCTATGCTCCATGAATATGATATGTACTATGTACATGATGAAGGACTTATCGCGCACGACGAACTCAACAACCGTATCTTCCTCGGGTGGAATATTTCCCTCAGTGCAGATGATGAAGATGGTTCGAGGTACATTGAATGGGTCACGCGGGACATGGACGAGCGCCCTGAGCGCTGGAGGATGGTAAATCTTGAAAATGGGAAGTACGAGGCTCATCGGCTCGTCCCAGAGGATGATGTGTGCGATTACAGTGACAGTGACTCTGAACACTACATGGCAGAGTCTGACGTTGACTTCTAATGCCGTTTACAGACTCGTACATAGATTTGTATCCCTGTGGATGTCCTGATCAGCTTGCGGATGTTTTCAACTGTCAATCGTATATACTATACCTGTGAAATTCCTTACAATATTGTACACTATACATTTACCAGACAAGTCGTGACCACCGTGTCACTGGAACCGGCGCGGCAAGGGTCCAAGCAACGCGTACAAACATCCATTCCACAGACTCGGACATTTTCCAAGGTGCGAGAGTATGTTGAACCAGCTGCCTATCAATTATCCTCAATGCATTGATCGTATCACCATTTATCCGCTGGTAAGTAGATCTGCTAACTCAAAGTTGAAAGGACCCATCATTACTGCTAAATACTAGTAACACTAATGGTCCACGATGTAGCCTGAGGCACAGATGCTCTTGGATGCCGGCAAACCAAAACAGCCGGGCCCACTTAAGCTTAAGGCAGGTCCGATCGTTACATGCGACTAGTAAATCTACCTGTCAACTTATATGCATTATTTTGAAATTTGGCGTTCGACTCGGATGCTGGAGTACAATGCTCGTCGAGCCTACTCTATACGAGTTCTTTCGAGAGTATGCTGCTTAACAACGGCACTGGCTTTGGATCCTCGGATGTGCTGGAAGGATGTTGGACTCCTCCGAGTCTCTGCAGTCACAGTGGTACCCGCGATCATCGATGACAGATAATCACTCAGCTCGATCACTTGTTTCAACGAAAACTACCTTCAAGTTGAAGGGACGAAGGAATGCAATGTCCCGATATATTCTCCGAGACCAGGCAGAGTTTACTTCTTGAAACTGCCATGTTTGAGCACTTGCCAAGTTGCCACTGACCCTCTTAACTTATTAAGAACCTCTTGGATCTGTTCGATAGTTCTTTCACCTGGCATCATGGTGTCAATATTGTTGAGTATGTCAAAACTGCTTCTGTCGTCTACCAACTCACTATGATCCCGGTGGCCATTCGCGTGGTCTTTGAGCTGAAGTTTTCTCCCGGACCTGCAACTCAAGATGCCAGAAACGCTAGGACTTTCTGTTCCGTTGCTGTGGTTGTTCATCTATAGTACTCGTCCCGGCGCCCTGTATGGAGGCTGTTAGAGGGTATGACTTTGATTTGACCGATGGGATTGCAGCACCTGAGCTTGGCGACTTTCTCGAGTCCATGTATTCTCGATCCTAATTTCAAGTCCCGGATGTCGACTTTGCTGATCGAGTAAGCGGGCACCGTGAGTCTGACTGACGTATTGATATCTGTTTTATTTTTTTTTCAATCAGATTGACGATGCTCTCCTGTTGCAAGCAAGTATTTATTACCCGGACCTTTGAGGCTTTGACCGTGACTCATATGCCATGTGTGCGACCATGCAAATGCAATATCTCCAGCAAAGCACCCAGGTGGCAGCCAGAAGAACGAGCCCGTGGATAGATGATGGACTTCAATTGCTGCAGAATCACCCGGCGCAATTCATCACCGACTCCGCATCGCGGACAACCTGTGATTGCAAATCGCTTGACACGCTGGCCATTTGAATTCATGATGCTCGCGGAATGGCGACCAATAGCTGCTAATTCATGTGTGCCACAATGATCCTCCTCATCATGATGTTACTGTCCCTTGATATTTTTCGCAGATAACAACTGGGTCTGTGTTCGTTGCTTGTCGTGAAGCTGTATCCAGCCAAAAATGGTTTATCCATTACGTTGGTATCAGCTGCCGGGTCAGCTTCATGAATCATCGGCGGTTGAACCACAGAACAGTTTGCGCGCCGTCATGTTGGTGCAGGGGCAGGACTACCAACATCACCGAATTCACCGACCCCCTTATTAATTGGTTCGTCAGGTTTCATGTTCCAATTATTTTTTAAGGTTTACTATGTTGACGGACATATTCCCTTACGCGGCGATCGGAAAGATCTGTTATTGTTGAATCTTATTAAACGCGCTGTTCGCTAGGTTCGTACCGGGAACTGAGGATAGACCTCGAAACCCCAAGGCTAAACTCCGAGGGTACACAACTTGAAACATGAGCATCATAACCTAGAATGCACAACAGCCACTTGCTACTATCGATATATAATGGCTGGCAACCGCAAACTGGCAATATGTATGTAATTGATCAGTCAACATCATTTTTCCGCCGAAATCTTAAGCTCGAACCAAGCTCGAACCATCCGTTTTTGTGTTAAGCTCGGGCTCTCACTTTCGGCATCCAAATGGCAGCTGGTTCCTTACAAACATTTGACCACCAGTGAGCCTACATAAATCTACATCTCGGAGTCATCGTTGCCTATCTCATGCAGGATTACTAGCAACACCCTCCTTGAATGGCGTCCGCAGGGGGGGAATCATTATAGTTGTGACCTTTCCTCTTTTTGGTGTTCACGACGCGCCGTAATGGCTGCAACAGCGTGATTACCGTTGATCTTGAAGCTTGAGGACTGCGAAACTTCGTATAGGAAAGTTCCTGACGTTCACACCGGTCAAGTCAAAGGTGAAGGTAAATCTTGGTTGTGATTACATTGTAGTATGCTTGCTATGCAGTCTAAGATTTACTAGAATTTACTGCATCTAAGTAAGCGGTAAGATGATCGCCGCCGAGAGAGAAGTACATCTTTGTATGCACGTTTCCAGATGCAGTCGCCCTAGAAGTCTCCATTGTAATTAAATGTGCCTTGAATAATGCAGTGCTTTGTCGTTGATGGCAAGCTTAGTTTCTCTCGATGCGCATGTACACAGCACACAGGCTATGTGTATATCTTTTTTGAAGAAACCGTTTGACTGATGCGATGTCGATGAGTCTTGACCACGGCTCACTGGCATAGTACCTCGGAGCAATTAATCTCTATAACCTCCGAGTCGGCAAAATACAAGTACTTTTGATGTTTGGGCTATTCATTCATGAATAAAATAAGGAGTTACGCAGCAGGCCAATCTCGGGCCAATCCAAGTTGAATCCAAGGCCTGTCCAGTACTCCGGATAAAAAATGCGTAGCCGGGCGTGTTGTATTATACATAGAATTCTCAGCCACAATATTTCGCTTTCAAATCACTCCCCACATGGTGTTATTCGGCCACGCCGAAGCTTAGTTTTGACTGGTAAAGTGACCTGCCAGTATTAGTGCATTTCTTTATACTCTCCGTTCTTACTATCAGTCACTGTCGGCATCATCTTTCGAGTGCTTGACATCCACATAACACCAAAAGGCGTGTGGAGTCTTCAAAAGATTCCAGAAATCAGTATTTTTGCATTGATACAACCTATCCCTGACGCACGCGGAGCCGCCCAGAGTTGGAACAGAGTTCGGGTCTGTCAACACGAGTCATACGCATGCAGGAGGCAGAGGAGCAAGGTATACTGCATTTATTGTGTAGTTGGATCACTTTTAAGCTAGGGCTAACTTTTCACCTCTTAGACACATGTCGAATCTGCAGTGCGCCTAGCGACTCGGATCAGCCGCTCTTTTATCCCTGTAAATGCTCTGGCACCATACGGTATATACATCAAGATTGGTCAGTAGACTTCAAAAGAATGACAGTATCATCGTATAATCTTACTCACCGCTTCTATCTAGTTTGACTACATGGTTATCACACAGCAAGAAGAAGACCTGCGATGTCTGCAAACATCCATACTCCTTTACAAAAGGTGAATGAAGCTTCGTTCGATGTGTGGAACTGACTTACACTCTTTCTCTTAGTCTATGCAGCTGATATGCCCTCCACGCTTCCTCCACTTCTCCTGTTCCGCCGCTTAGCTCAGCAGGCTTTGTTTGCCGTCCTTTTCGGTCTGCGGGCCATTATGGTCGGAACCGTCTGGCTTGCCGTGCTACCGTGGATCACCATTTGGACATGGAGAGTTTATTTCACGATGGGCGAGTCAACGTGAGTTATACAACTTTTGTGCGACCCCAACTCACACCGTGTAGTGCATGGTGGATAAGTGGTCGTGGTCGACCATATGCTGATTTCTTTGGGATGAACGGTCCCACTGCTTCTTCGAATGGCTCCTTTACTGGTCTCGGACTTCCTTCGAACGCCACACTATATCAACGGGTTTCCAATCGCCCATTCTGGTCGATGCTATCTGCTGACATTTTCGCCGGACAAATAATTGCCTCCCTTATTGTTTTAATATTCGTTGCAATATTTCTTCTCAGGGAATGGATCTCGCAGAATGCTCGACCAGGGGTATTTGAGGATGAGGACGGCGGCGCAATACATCCTGCCCCTCAACCTGGTGACCCCCCCGCAGCTGCAGTAGAAGAGCCTGCCAACGTACATATTCCAGATGAGAATGGTTTTGCTCGTAATGGCCTTCGTGAACCAGCTCTCGATGCCCGACGTCAAGGGAGAGCCATACGCGCTCGTCAAGGTGCCGGTATCGCCCAAAGGCAAGGTCTACGCCAGCGTGACCCATTCGAGATAGACCGACATCAGGCTCTTCGAAATCGTCCTCTTGACAGACTTCCCTTTCCTCTTGAGTCAGCCCCTCAACTTCCCCAAGTTCCCCGAGAGCAGCCACCGCCGTATGAACCAGACCATCAGCCTCGGAAAGGAAAGGGCAGGGCGGAAGAAGCTGACGACACCGAAGAAGGGTCCTCAGACCTTCATTCCCAACGCCGTATCCGCAGGAGGATTCACACCGAGGAAGACGAGAGTATGTCTCATGAGACGGCTGATAGTCAAGACGGTCAACCCTCCACTTCGCTCAATGGAGGGGAGGCGTTGACATTCCCCTTTACCTTCAGGGCTTCTAGCTCCATCAGCTCGAATTTTCCAGAACCCTCTAGCAGTAGTGATCCCGTCGTTGGTCCATCAACCTTCAATGAGAAGTATCCCTGGGATGCAGACTTCCACATTGACTCGCAACCAACTTCTTCGTCTGTTTCCCCTCCAACGACGCCTGCACTTCATGTCAATATTGATACTCCGCTACGGCGACCTCCCATGGCAAGCTCCACTGTTTTCGCGGAGGGCGCGACACCTAACAAGCTTCAGCCAAGTCCAGCGCTGCCGCTATCTTCACCGAGTCTCGCAATGTATCTCGCGCCAGAAGAGCTGGAAGCTGGACCGTCATCATCTGGACCATCGGGGTACTTTGACGGCGGCGAGCGCTCGAAAGAGGAACTCGAAGAAGAATTGGAAAGCTTCTTCCGTGATCCGGAGTCAGCTAGCTCCGACTTACCTCTTCCATCTGACGCGCAGGATCAAACCGCTGTTGCCACCATACCAAACACGCTCCTCGAAGAGAATGACGAGGAAGACGACGATGAGGGGGAGGACGATGATATTCCTGTACAAGCACCTGCAGCCGAGGTTGATCGGGTGTTGGATGATGAGGACGAGGACGAGGACGAGGACGGCGACGGCGATGATTTAATCAACCCTCGTGACGAGAACGTCGGTGCCCCTCCTCAAATTCAGGTTGTACTCAACCAGCCTGGTGACATGGATGATCTAGAGCCAGGGGTTGAGGATGATTTGGACGGAGCTATGGAAGGTCTGACTAGTTTCCTTATTGCATGAAATATACTGATATTCTGCAGCGATTGGATTGAGGGGACCTATCCTCGGGGTCTTTCAAAACGTTCGTCTCGAATTTTGATCAATGTCTCGTTACATAACGGATAGAATACAGGCGGTCCTTATGGTCTTTGTCCTTGACACCGCGATTGGCTTCGGTGTATGGCTTCCATTTACCTTTGGAAAGACAACCGCTCTATTATCGGTAGGAGGTACTGGAGGTTAGTGATCAACAGGAGCTTATCCATTTTATTCAGCTCGATCCTCCACGGGCACTGTATATTCTGGATCTCCCAATTCGAGCTATGAGAGTCATTACAGATCCCATTGTGGATTTTGTCACAGTCATTCTTGGCCTCTTTGTCTTCCCTAGCCTGTATTGGTCCATTCGCCTGGTTTTGAACATTCTACTCCTCTTCACTAGACAGCAAGTCAGTTCTGACGACATTATCGAGTGGACGGTAATTGAATTGTGTTCATTGAAAGAATTCTCTCATTTATGTTTGCAGATATCGAAGATCACAACTATGTGGGAGAATGTTGTCGCATCCTTGCAAGCACCCTCGTCTTCCCCTACCACTTCGTTGTCACAGCGTCTCGAAAGCTTCTTGGAAAGTGACTCAGTAATCGCACGGTACTCGGAACCATATTTTGCGACTCTGGGCCGCGAGGTTCGAACTGCCTCCGAGCAATTGCAGACTTCGTGGGTCAACCTGACCATGGGGCAAGGGACCCGCGAAAAGGTATTCGCTATTCTACTGGGCTACGGCGTAGTTGGTGTCCTTCTTGCTATTTACCTAAATGTGTTCACTGTTGGCAACGCAAGAAGTGCGGGACGAGCTATCCGGAGTGCAGTACGGCAGCAGCTCCTGGTGGTGAAAGTAATGTCTCCTTCAGTGCGATTTTGATCCATGCTTATCTTCCACAGGTGGCCATGTTCATTGTTATCGAGCTTGTGATATTTCCCTTAGGATGTGGCATCATGCTCGACATCTGTACAGTTGGGTCTTCCTGAAGCCTCCCTTGAGTCACGTGCTGCCTTCTTTACTCAAGCCCCATTGACGGCGATGTTCTATCACTGGGTTGCGGGAACTATGTTCATGTGAGTGAATAAAATGGCCTCAGTGGATTTGATAAACTAACTTTTCTTTAGGTACCAGTTTGCTATTCTCTTGGCTGGATGTCGAAATATCATGCGCCCTGGAGCCATGTGGTTTATTAAGGATCCTCAAGATCAAAACTTCCACCCCATCCGTGACATCCTGGATAGGCCTACATTCACTCAGTTCCGCAAACTCCTCATCAGCGCTTTTATGTACGCCATGGTGGTCGCGTGTGGAGTGGCAACTCTTGCTGTGCTACTTTTCGTTGGTAACAGGTCGATTTTTCCTCTTCGGTGGAAGACGCGGTGAGATATTTACCTAAGCAAGTGATCTTGAACTTTTTCCTGACATTGCCATCCAGCGAACCGATTTCCACTGTCCCCGTAGATCTCATTTTCCTACAGTATGCTCTGCCATACACGATGCGTTACCTCAGGCCCAGGAGATTTTTCCATCGGTGGGCCGTCCGTATCTGGAAGCTAGTAGCAGGAAGGTTGCGTCTGACGTCTTACATGTTTGGTGAACGCCACTCGGACGAGGAATTCACGGCACAGTTTGACAGTTGGATCCCTTTCCTCCGCAGGTCATTGAGCGACATAGAGGCTGCTAGCAAAACATCCGATGGAACCTTCCGTCGTGTGCCCGCAAGCGACAACATCGCACTCCCGAAGGATATGCGTGCCACTGCTGAAGTGCTGGAGGACGGCACTCCCGCCAATCCTGTTGCAGAAGAGCTCGTAGCAGCACAAGATGCAGAAGCTGCAAAGGCCAAGCGTGATATCAAGAACGATTATCTCGTTGTATACTTCCCACCCAACTTCCGATTGAGAATCTTCGGTTTCATTGCTTCTGTCTGGGTCATCGTTGCGGTGTTGGCTGCCATCTTTATTGCAGTACCCATGCAACTCGGTCGTCACTTCTTCTGTCTGTTCACATCGAAAGAGCTACATGATGGCTACTCCTTCCTCGCAGGGCTCTACCTTCTTTGGGCTTGCTATCTCGTGGTCAAAACTGTGGAACGTATGGACAAACGCAGACAACGAAGAGGTGGTGATGGGCCAAGAGCTGAGTTCGCAGTCTTCTTCGTGAAGCGGAGCCTCCTTTGGCTATCCAAAATTGCCTACATGGGGATATTTTTGGGTATCATCATCCCCATTCTCTTGGCACTCGTCATCGATATGTACATCGTCATGCCTGTTCGTCTGACTCTTAACCCAACGCTGGTTATTCACATCCGTATTGTTGACATGTGGGCCCTCGGTCTTGTGTATGGCAAGATCTTCATGCGCATCAACCGGCGGCCTCAATTCGATGTTGGGCGTGGAGTGGTTACGGTTAGTCAAAGTTGGTTACTGGCAGGGTGGGCCTACTAACTGATCGCTATAGATCATCAACAACGGCTGGACTCATCCAGACCCCAAACAGGCAACAAAGGAAGTAATCATTCCGCTCGTTGTTGGGTTGCTTGGTATGCTAGTCCTCCCTGCTGCCGCAGTGTGGGGCCTACGAGAATTCTTCGATTTGCCCTTAAGTTCTAAATTTATGTGTAAGTTGCTGTATTCCAATTACGCCGCAAGTATCTTACTCGCTTTCTACAGTTATGCACGCATATCCAGGCATGTTCGCCGTAGTAGGCTTCTATCGGGCATCAGTGGCCACGTTGAGGTTGTTATCCTCCTGGTCACAGGCAATTAGGGATAAAGAGTTCTTGGTGGAGATGCGATTACAAAATCTCGAGCCTGTTGTGGCAAGCGAAATGAATGCACAAAAAGAAGAGGCGGAAGGTGAAGGGAGCGCTTAGGACCACTTAGTCTATTATCGGAGGGCGTAGATATTATGGCCTGATGTATAACAATATATGTTTTTTTTTCACGTTGACCGGTCGAATCGGACGGGTACGTGAATACGTGAATACGTGAATGCCTGTGGATGGCAGCCAGAAGGCAGGGGAGACAGGGGTCCGAATTTAGATTAACAGACAAGGTTAGACTTTAAAGCTTATACATACTTTTCGGGACCTTCCAGGCCGATACAAAGTGCGTGTGATTAGTGAGTAATCTACTCACGGTGACGTGGGATTAAGAGATCATCGATGATCCAGTAACGAGAAGGAACACGTAGTTGTGTAGATGCGCGGAGCGGCGTCGATGTGGTGCCCACGCACCCAAGGATTGAGACCGAGCGGCAATGTCGATTAAGGAAGTAGTGTCAACCCGTCTGGATCCCGGATCAACTGACAGCAAACGCCCGAAACATAACGTGTCCACTTCGCAAAGATTCCGAAAGATATAATTTTTTTATTCCATGGCGACCAGAGGGAGAGTAAGCTATATTATGACGAGTTTCCGCAAAGGCCCTCCCGTCGAATAAGTGACCTTAATATGACACTGGCTTTATGCTGAGAACGTTTTTGAGAAGCCACAACGCTCCGTCAGTATTTGTTTCAACTATCATAGCACGGCCTTTGGCCCCCCTCTCACGGCCTTCGATTTAAGTTTGTCCTGATATATCGTGTTTCGCGTGGGCGTTGAATTCCAACCTGTCCAGACCCTCCTGCATCTGCTCAGCGGCGGGGTACGTTACCTCAGATCGCATCGGATGTGAACATCTCGGAAACTTGCAGATTTTCTTGGAAACGTCACGGAGTGCATTTGACATGCGAAGGGCGGTTCTAATAAGACTTTAGTAACGTAGCACTTATCTTGAATCATGAGCAACGTTTACAAGCTGGTGGGCTGAAGTCCAAGCTTGTTTCATAGTTGGTGAAGTGAGTATTCTTGATTTAAACAAATACTCCACTCCCGTGAGAGAAATATTCGCTAATATTATTTCACCCCGCGGCCAATCGATAATTGTTTTGGAGGGCCCTATAGCTAGCAAAACCTATCGACTCTTATCAGATATCAAGGTATAAATAAAAAAGTCTACCCATAATATATGGGCGCGGGCTTGGCATAAATGGCGAGCCATCGAACGGTCTCAAGCTTAGGAGGAGCGTCTATCAGCCGGCATCTATATAAAGGTTCACAAAAGCTTAACTTAATAGCGCCAACTTTGTAGAAGTCGGTGTACGGAACGATGACAACGAACTAATTTATGACAACCATTAGTGTGATGATAGTAGGTGGTGCAGTCCTGTAGATCAGGCCTGTTCGTGTGATCAGGGGGCTTGGCATGTAGCACGGAGTTCATGGCGGAGAGCGAGGACTTGCTCACATTTAGTCAGCCCTTGACGGAGGTTGTACGCAGTACGTTTGCGGTGTCTCATAGTATCATACTGGTTACGAACGGAAGTGGAAGGTGGTATTTACTTCAAACTCCGCGAGTTTTCCGCCACACAGCCACACACTTCTTTCATGCGGCAGAAGGCGCAGTGTTAAAATACTCGCGAGCGCGTGAACATTTGAACTCGGACTCACAGGCTACATCATCACGGGCTGGAAAGATGACTGTCAGTTACTCTAATGCTGAACCATTCTACAAACTGAGTTGGATGTAGGACTTGACATTTTGTTACATTCACATGACTGAGCATGATCTGAAAGTGCTCGATACTATCGACAGTCCAGAATATATCTCTGGCGAATTATCAGATGACGGTAGGACAAACCACTTCTAAGAATCTGAACACCTGATAGAAAACGCGCAAATCGAATAGAACTTGACATACCAGCACACATGATTCCACCGAATCCCGACGATTCTGACAGTTCGCGGTGACACTTTTGCTGATAGGCTCCCTCTGGCTGATCTCCATTTGACAGTACTGCCGTCTCAGGTACATCCTTCATATCCCTACGGGAATCCAACAAATATCAAGCATCCGGCCTCAAGACCGAGACCACCATATGACCCAACTTCTCGGGCGCTATTCGAGGATGGGCTATGGCGGAGGGGCGTCAATGGCTCTTTACGCTGGAGAGACCTTGCTTTGGACCGACTATTACCCGTCAACGAAGAGAAAGAAGAGATGAAGAGAGCAGCCGAGGCAAGAAAGATGGCCAATGGTGCCACGAGCCAACCACAGCAGCAGCAGCAGCAACCGCCACCTCAAGCAGGAGCTGGTGATCAAACTATCGACGAAGAAGACGAGGAGGAAGAAGACAGTGCAGAGCATGATGAGAACGATGTGGACGAAGACAATGTGGAAGATGAGGATGATGATATGTAACTACGGAACTACGGAGACACTGCTCAACCTCTAAGACTCATCGCAGCGACGAGCGCATCGCCTGTATCACTTAATAACAAATTTTTGGCATCCCCTTCTTGTTCGATGACCCACTCGTAGGCTTCCAGCAAAAGCATATCTGTCAAAGGAACGAAATGGTCCGCGAAGACACGGATGATGTTACTAACACGCGATTGCAGCGCGTGTAGCATTGTCAATGTCCTAAAAATTAAGTGA